>SJYA01001722.1:0-85380 GCA_006410615.1 Neotragus moschatus
CGTCTGGTTTGTTTTTGTTTCTCTGAAACTCCCAAGGCTTCACAAACCATAATCAATGTGGCAATGTGAAAAAGTAAGAGGTTTGTATAATAGCTATTCACTCCTGAGTTTTACATCAGCATTCAAATGTCTTATCAATGTCAGTGGCAAGAAGTATGCTAGGTGGCCAAATGATTTCTTTAAGAATTGCAATCTTCAGCTTCTTAAATTAGAAAAAATTCTAAAGAAAATAACAGAGTGGAACTGTACATATATGCCCAATTTGTCAATTGCCCAGTTATTAGATGAATGTATGGAACTATGTATACTCAACAATGAAAGTAATTTTTCCTCTAACTAAGCAAAGTTTATATTGTTGGAGCATATATAAAACATATATATGAATTAGAGATATTAAGAATATAATGTGAGTTTAAATACATTGTATTATGTTATAAAATTCACAGATGTAGCTTATCTTTCCATCTATTTTATCATTTATTATTCATCTAAATCTAGATGTAATATAATAATTACACAACTTAGATATGAAGTGATCTCAAGGAAAACATATACAGGAAAATGTTAATAAACAAAACAAAATTTGATCTGGAAAATATGAATAAAGATACCAAATGAAGAAAAACATAAGTAACAAAGGGAATGTTGCTAATGATTAAAGGAAAGACTCAACACTGATTGTCTGGGATCAAACCTCAGCTTTAAAACTGGATTTGTATATGACTTGGGCAAGTTTCCTGATTTTAATAGTCCCACAGACTATAGTGAGATTTTAGTAAGGTAACATATACAAGGAGCTAAGAATAATGTCTATTGTTTACTAAAAGCAATATCTTTATTATTACAAAATAACCAGGTAATAAAGAATCAATGGCTGCTATGGCTGAGTTTAAAGAAGGCTGAGGGCCGAAGAACTGATGTTTTTGAACTGTGGTGTTAGAGAAAACGCTTGAGAGTCCCTTGGACTGCAAGGGACTCCAAACNATACAAGGAGCTAAGAATAATGTCTATTGTTTACTAAAAGCAATATCTTTATTATTACAAAATAACCAGGTAATAAAGAATCAATGGCTGCTATGGCTGAGTTTAAAGAAGGCTGAGGGCCGAAGAACTGATGTTTTTGAACTGTGGTGTTAGAGAAAACGCTTGAGAGTCCCTTGGACTGCAAGGGACTCCAAACAGTCCATTCTGAAGATCAACCCTGGGATTTCTTTGGAAGGAATGATGCTAAAGCTGAAGCTCCAGTACTTTGGCCGCCTCATGCGAAGAGTTGACTCATTGGAAAAGACTCTGATGCTGGGAGGGGTTAGGGGCAGGAGGAGAAGGGGCATGAGTCTGAGTGAACTCCAGGAGTTGATGATAGACAGGGAGGACTGGTGTGCTGCAATTCATGGGGTCGCAAAGAGCTGGACACTACTGAGTGACTGAACTGAACTGAACTGACTGATGGCTGAGTTTAAATATAGGGCAACTCTTTCTAGTAATAAGAGTGGACAAAAGTAAGTGGAAACTTCAATTTTTAAAAATAGTTTCTTTATCAGAAATTCTATCTTCTCATGCAAAAATTCCTAGCCCATAGAACTGTAAAAATTTTAAAGTATATAAATTACAATCGACAATATTTAGTATTTTAACAGTTTCTATTATTATTTTTATTATATGATCTCTTATTATAAGTGAGCATAATAAAGTTTGGGATTACCAAAGATTGTTTTATGTTTCTGTTTTTACTTATTATGGGTGTTCTTGGTTAATTTATGACTTCAAAATTTATGTTGTGATTAGAAAAATAATACTAAAAATGCCAAGAGCATTTCTTCTAAAACACATAATGTTGGAAATTTTCTAAGTGTCTTTTTATAAAAGTTGAAGTAACAATGTTTAAATGCAACACAATAAATATACTTTCTGAGAGGATTTAAATTAACACATAACAATATAGTCCAAGACCATAGCTAGCATTTCATTTGTCATTTCTCACAAGAGTTATTAGAAGGCAATTTTTTAGCAGAGGATTTAGGCCTGACTCTAAGAAGAGTTGCTGAAAGTGTGAAAGTCAAAGTGTTAGTCACTAAGTCATGTTCCACTCTTTGTGACCCCATGGATTGTAGCCTGCCAGGCTTCTTTGTTCCTGGAATTCTTCAGGCAAGAATACAGGAGTGGGTTGCCATTTCCTTGTTAAGGGGATCTTCCTGATGCAGGGATCAAACCCCAATCTCCTGTAAGGGTCCTCTTGCAGGAAGACCCTTCACCATCTGAGCCCCATAAGGGGCCACAATAAGAGTTATTCAAATTTTGTTACTCAGTGATAGTAGTTAACTGTACTTTAGAAACCTTGCAATACAAAGTTGTGCCTATGAATACATGAGTGTTTTTCCTTAAATATCAGGTGTCAAAGAAGGTTATAAACTTCCTTGTCTCCATATAAAAGTAAACAAAATCAGCATCTCTCTTCAAGGAAAAAAGTCATGATTTACATCAATGAAAATATAATCTCTCATACAGTCCACAAATTTTACATGATATCCTGGAGCCAAAATAGTTTCAGTCTGGACTTTTCTTATGAAAGTTGTCATTAACTCTCTACCTGTACTACAGCTGATTTTCAGCATTGCACTATTCATATGTGAAATTTAGAGAAAGAATTTTTTACTTAATGCTACTTATCCTAGAATGTATGGAATAAAAGTGAGTATTATAACTAAAAAAACAACAAACAGAAATTTTCCTATATAAAGCAATCAGACTTGAACTCCATATCGAGGTATATTTTGAAGGATAATTTATTGTGTTTTATGTAGTAAACAATGTTAACATTCTTTCTTTGATACATTCGCTAGTCACTCTTTTTTATTTGAGAAGATTTGCAGTTCATGAATGTAAGAATATGCTATGCTTGTGGGGTCAAAAGTGATTTAAAATAATATGGACAGAAGGGAAATAGATTGGTGGGTGTCTGGCATCCCTTTTCCCCACTAAGATTTTCATTGGATTGTTCAGGATCAGTGTTAAGATCAGTTTCTTATCCCTGAGTCTCGAAGCATTATTAAAATTCAAGACTGAGGCATATATTACTAGCTAACATTTTCTATTGAGTTAGTATAGATTAGGTAGTAAACAGTTTCTGCCCACAGAGTCAAAAGGCAATGAAAAATCAATAAAAGTTTTAACTGCTCTTATTTTATTCTTGATGAAATTCTCCAGAAATTGAGTGTGTCGCATAGATAAATAATTGAGTTGTGGGTATAAAATCCATTAGATTTTACTATAAAATGATTGCATAAAATATCTGAGTTTTAAAAAGGAAATGACACCACATTTATTGGGCTTTCCTGAATACTAAATTATAAATGCTTCTTGAATGGTTGGGCAATTTCCCTTTTGAAACAAAAATCAACATGAGCTATGCTTTAAGTGTTTCTCTCTGAGACAATAGCTACAGAAATTGGGGAGGGGGAAAACCTTTGGCAAGTCTTAATATCTAAACTTAGGAGACTTTGCATTTATTCCTGAAAGTAAAAGGATTAGTTGGAAGGATGATAACTTCAGTTCAGTTCAGTTCAGTCACTCAGTCGTGTCCAACTCCTTGTGACCCCATGAATTGCAGCACAACACAGGCCACCCTGTCCATCACCAACTCCCAGAGTTCACTCAAACTCATGTCCATTGAGTCAGTGATGCCATTTAGCCATCTAATCCTCTGTCGTCCCCTTCTGCTCCTGCCCCTAATCCCTCCCAGCATCAAAGTCTTTTCCAATGAGTCAGCTCTTCCATGAGGTGGCCAAACTGCTGGAGTTTCAGCTTCAGCATCATTCCCTCCAAAGAAATCCCAGGGCTGATCTCCTTCAGAATGGATTGTTTGGATCTCCTCTCAGTCCAAGGGACTCTCAAGAGTCATCTCCAGCACCATAGTTCAAAAGCATCAATTCTTCGGCACTCACCCTTCCTCACAGTCCAACTCTCACATCCATACATGACTACTGGAAAAACCATAGCTTTGACTAGATGGACCTTTGTTGGCAAAGTAATGTCTCTGCTTTTCAATATGCTATCTAGGTTGGTCATAACTTTCCTTTCAAGAAGTAAGCATCTTTTAATTTCATGGCTGCAGTCACCATTTGCAGTGATTTTGGAGCCCCCCAAAATAAAGTCTGACACTGTTTCCACTGTTTCCCCATCTATTTCCCATGAAGTGATGGAACCAGATGCCATGATCTTCGTTTTCTGAATGTTGAGCTTTAAGCCAACTTTTTCACTCTCCTCTTTCACTTTCATCAAGAGGCTTTTTAGTTCCTCTTCACTTTCTGCCATAAGGGTCGTGTCATCTGCATATCTGAGGTTATTGACATTTCTTCCAGCAATCTTGATTCCAGCTTGTGCTTCTTCCAGTCAGCGTTTCTCATGATGTACTCTGCATATAAGTTAACTAAGCAGGGTGAAAATATACAGCCTTGATGTACTCCTTTTCCTATTTGGAACCAGTCTGTTGTTCCATGTCCAGTTCTAACTTTTGCTTCCTGACCTACACATAGGTTTCTCAAGAGGCAGGGATGATAACTTAGAACACATATTTTAAAAATGATTTTTAGAATACTCTGTAAAAATACTCCATAGTCCAACTCACTTTTAATACATTGTCCTAGAGGAAAGGAAAGTGAAGATGATCAGGAGTATTGGACTCTTTGCAGTCCCATGGACTGTAGCCTACCAGGCTCTTCCATCCATGGGATTTTCCAGTCAGGAGTACTGGAGTGGGTTACCATTTCCTTCTCCAGAGGATCTTCCCAACTCAGCTATGGAACGCGGATCTCCCACATTGAACACAGTTGCTTAATGTCTGAGCCACCGGGGAAGCAGAGTGAAACGTGTCCCTGGGTTGTCCTAGAGAAGGAAATTGTAAACAAACAAACAAACAAAATAAAAACCAATAAAACTTTAGAATATGGTGATCAGGGAAAGGAAAAGTTAACGCAGAAGTAGACAACAGATGTAATAGCATCACAAAAAGTAAAGGGCACTGTTAAAAAAAGTTTGAGACAAAAACGATCATGATATCTAAAGGGATATGATGGAAACTATTACCTGAAAGAAAGCAGAAGTGAAAAAAACCTCTATTTATTTAGCCTAAAGAGTCATCTAAGGACTAAAGTAAAAGTTTCTTATTATTCGCTGTGGTGTGGCATGGGATTTGCTTGTGTGGCCGGGATTCTATTGTTTACAAATATACTATTGTGCTTATCTATTTAGGTTTACTTCTATGTGATCTCTCCCCATCCAGACAGATACAGATATTTTCTTTAGAGAGGTTCAGATTATTATGAAAGTTATTGACAGGAAAAGAGAAGATGAATGTTCAACTTTGGACTTCAAAAATAAAATTTCCAAATATGCAGAATATGATAATCATTAAAGCCAGGCTTTATTTAGAGAATATAAGATTTTATAACTCAAAAATAGTTTAAATGTAGACATAAAGATAGAAAATTGACCAGTTGGGAAATTATACAATTTCAACAATTCATAGATTAGAGGGAAAAGAAAAAAATGACATAAAGGAAGTTCTAAAAGAAAAGAGGTTTGGTAGAATCTTTTATCTATGATTCAGAGGGAAAGTAAGGATCTTATATTATATAGGTGAAACCAGCTCTAGGCTGTGTTAATGTTAACATGGATACTAATATTGAATTTGATGAATATGGGTGATGAGCCACTGATTTTCAAAGTGTAATCCACAGATCCCTAGGGACCCCTGAGATGTTCTCAATGTGTCTTCCAGATTTAGGAAAAATACTAAGAAATTATTTGCCTTTTGAAATTATATTGACATTTGCACTCATGATGGAAAAAATTGTTGTGTAACAGTACATGCTTTTTCAAGATTCAAAATATGGTACCAAAATCATACTGAATCATCCTGAATTCTTCAGTATCACACATTCAAAGCAAAAAGCAAACAAACAAACAAAAAACCCTCTTATCTAAGACTGTTGATTAAACAGCAATAGAAAATTATTAATTTTATTAAACATTGACTCATGTCATCTTTATAATATTATGTGTGCCACAAATAGAATTCTGTGTAACTCAGTTCTGCTATATACATACCAGTACCATGACTTTCTCTAGAAAGTGTGTTAGTTGCTCATTCTAACTCTTTGTGGTCCCAGGGACCATAGCCCGCCAGGATCTGCTGTCAGTGAAATTTACCAGGCAAGAATACTGGAGTGGGTTGCCATTTCCTTCTCCAAAACACACTTGTAAAATAGNTCTTACTCTCTTTCTTTTTTATCTCTCATAGACATCTCTTTTAATAAATATCTTGCATTTCTATATTTGCATCTCCTGCCTGGGGCACATTTTCTGTTACATGATCCAAATGTATTTCCATTTCCAACTATATAAATATGTATGTAGGGTGGATTTTTATCATGCATGCCAACCGACATTCATATCACAATAGATTGGTGAAAACAGATATGAAAATTCAGCTTTCTTTGTCATGTCAGATATTGAAAGATTTGCAAATCTGTAAGATAATACCACTCTTGTAACAAATTGATAGGAATATAGATTTTGTTCATAAAAATATTTTATTTATGTTAGCATAATGAGGTTTTTGCTATTTTAAGATAGTTAATATATATTTTAAAACATTTAAATTAAGAATATATTTGTTTTTGTTGTTATTGTTGATGTTGTAACAAATTACCACAAATTTAGTGGTTCAGAATAACATAAATTTGTTATCTTCCAGTTTTAGATGTAAGACATCTGAAGTAGCTGTTAGTCAATTAAAATCAAGGTTTTCCCAAGGTTATGTCCCTTCTTAAGACTCTAGGAGAGAATTCACTTTACCTTTTCTAGCTGATAGAGACTGACCTTATTCCTTGCCTCTGGGCCCCTTTCTGGCAATTGCATTGCTTGTACCACTGCATCAGTTATCACAACTTCTTCTGAGTCACACTCTGCCTTTATTGCCTCCCTCTTCCATCTTTTAAGGACCTTTTGCTTAGATTGAGCCTACAAAGATGATATAGGACAATCTTCCTCTCTCAAATCCCTAAACTTAATCACATTTTAAAGCCCTTTTTATATTTATAATAAAACATATTCACAGGTTCCAAAAATTAAGTCATGAACACCTTTGAAAGGGTATACTATTCTATCTAACATACAGTGTAAGAATAAAAGTGTTTAAGAAGGTAAGAAGTTATGACATGGGCTTGGTAACCATGTTACTCATGGAGTAAGGATGGAATAGAGTATAGAATGTCACCATTGCACTTCTTTTTAGAGCTAAGCACATTTTTGGTAGATGGTTAGTTGTAAATGATCAAACAAAGAAATAGTATCAAATAGTCATTCTTTTAGAACCAGAAGACAGAATTCTTAATCCATTCACTCCAATTTAAAACACCATTTCTCATACTAACCATTTATCTCATGANAGAGTATAGAATGTCACCATTGCACTTCTTTTTAGAGCTAAGCACATTTTTGGTAGATGGTTAGTTGTAAATGATCAAACAAAGAAATAGTATCAAATAGTCATTCTTTTAGAACCAGAAGACAGAATTCTTAATCCATTCACTCCAATTTAAAACACCATTTCTCATACTAACCATTTATCTCATGAAAAATTATGTCTACTAATGCACTGAGTCATATAGGAAAATATCCTTATCCTTTCCCTTTAGAATTAAACTAAAAATTCTCCTCTAATTTTAAATGTTTGAAAACTGAAAAATGAATTTTTTCTACAACAAAAAAATGTAATTAATTTAGATTCATTTTTGACTCTTGAAGAAAAATATATTTACCCTGGAGACTAAGGGAGATGGAGGTAACATAGGGTGATGATGAGGAAACCTTGATATTTACCAATGGTCATTTATCAGTATCCAAAATATCTTGAACTGAAGTTAGGCTACAGCTTAACTTCTTTCTTCAAGTATGTTTCCAATAATTAATTATTTTCAATTTGACCTGAAAGTCACTGAAAACTGTATTTTATGGATCTGCATGCTATGTCAGAAATATCAGTGTGATATGAAAGTTTTACTTGAGGATACAAAATTATGGAGCTCTGTAGCCATAGATAAATCACTCAGCTACTTTAAGTTTCAGTGTCTCCATGTCAGATGACAATTACTTCCCTCTGTTCTTTCAGGATTGTTGAACTAACCAGGGCCATCTTTTCTGTGAAAGTGATTTCTACGATTAAAAAAAAACCCATTGATGGCATTGTTATTAATCAGGAAGCTTCTATGTATTAACTCTTCTTACTCTCTATATGAATATTATTGTATTAATATTTCAAAGATCAAGTATGTTTTTTACTATCAAACACAAAAGGTGATATTATTTCACTAGGTCCTGGGTTAGGATTATAAGTGAATCATTTTTCTAAATCACATTTTAGTCATATTACTTAAACTTTAATTACTTCAAAGGATAAAATTATTTTCTTTTGAAAAAATATCTTCAGATTATTTCCAGGNAATATTTCAAAGATCAAGTATGTTTTTTACTATCAAACACAAAAGGTGATATTATTTCACTAGGTCCTGGGTTAGGATTATAAGTGAATCATTTTTCTAAATCACATTTTAGTCATATTACTTAAACTTTAATTACTTCAAAGGATAAAATTATTTTCGTTTGAAAAAATATCTTCATATTATTTCCAGGTGTTTGTCCAAAGACTAAAGTTAAATTTTAAAGTTAACTGTGTTGAGAAGATGTTGTGTTATTGAGTAGCTTGTACAATATATTCAATTTCAATAAAACTCATGTCAAAGTTTTGTTTAATTTTAGGGGAAAATATAAATTCACTTTAATACTTTTTCTGATATATACAAATCATGTAAACATGATTTGTTTACAATTATATGGTAGAATTGTTCAAGAAGCTGCTTTCCCGAATATTTTCTAATTGACAACATGACNGGTGTTTGTCCAAAGACTAAAGTTAAATTTTAAAGTTAACTGTGTTGAGAA
Organism: Neotragus moschatus; assembly: GCA_006410615.1. Taxonomy (NCBI): domain Eukaryota; kingdom Metazoa; phylum Chordata; class Mammalia; order Artiodactyla; family Bovidae; genus Neotragus; species Neotragus moschatus. Next base: position 9,001 of record SJYA01001722.1, read on the forward strand.
GATGTTGTGTTATTGAGTAACTTGTACAATATATTCAATTTCAATAAAACTCATGTCAAGGTTTTGTTTAATTTTAGGGGGAAATATAATGAAATATAAATTCACTTTAATACTTTTTCTGATATATACATCTTTTTCAAATAAGACATGATTTGTTTACAATTATACGGTAGAAGTGTTCAAGAAGCTGCTTTTCCGAATATTTTCTAATTGACAACATACCACGCTTATGAATTTTTATCTTTATTCTGAGGATCATGAAGTACCTAGTTAACTTAATTGTTTAGTGGAATGTGTGAAATGTTTATATATAAACAGATGTACTTTCCCAGGTGGCTCAGATAGTAAAGCGTCTGCCTGCAGTGCTGGAGACCCAGGTTCAATCTCTGGGTCAGGAAGAGCCCCTGGAGAAGGAAATCGCAACCCACTTCAGTACTCTTGCCTGGGAAATTCCATGGACAGAGGAGCCTGATAGGCTACAGTCCATGGGGTTGCAAAGAGTTGGACACAACTGAGCAACTACTTTATAGGCTTTAGGCATATTTTCTAATATTAATTATAAATTTATATTTTAATTCTAGTTTCTGGTCTCAACCAAGTGATTATCATCTATATTATCCTATACAATCTACCATCTTTCCATAGCAACTATTACCCAGGGAGTGGCCCAACTGAGATGCTATCTTTGTGGGGAAGGCCACCCTTATTATCCAAACTGCTTTACTGAAGTATGGCACAGGAGAGATGAGAGAGGCAAAGTCAGAAAACTTTCAAGTTGAATTTTTTTTTTACTGTGGTTAAAATATACAGAAAACATTTATCATTTTAATACTTTTAATTGTCCAATTCATGTTAATGACATAAGTGCATTCACTAATGCTATCAATCCATTGTTACGCAGCTGTCATCACTATTCATATCCAGAACTTTCCGTTACCTCTGACTAAAGCTCTGTACCCATTAAACATAATGCCCTGTTCAACCCTTCCTCCCATTCCTGTGGCAATTGTTATTTTATTTTCCATCTCTGTAAATTTGATTATTTTTTAAAGGTCATTTCAAATGAAAACTACCAGATGCTTAAAGATGAGAGGGAATGTGGAATATCCATCAAATATCCTTATTACCAGTCCAAAGTTCTCTAGTGTTTGCAATAAAATAATCTCATTGTCAGACTGTAGATGGTCTAAAAAGATGAATACAAAACCCAGATTAATTTCAGGACAACACTATGATGTTGTTTTAAGAGTAAAATGATTGGACTGGGCTAGTAACAGTTGTCCTAGGCAGAATTCTGAAACGACTTTCAAAATTTTCTACATTGTCCTTCCCTCTTCTGTGTAATTCCTAGTAGCTTAATCAGGGTTTCACTTCATAACATAATGTTATGTTCTCTACAATTCAGCTCAAAATAGGAATATTTTCAAATTAATCACATGATCCCATTAAAAGCAGTGTCTTGGGATCCTCTGGGTGGCAAAAGAGGAAGTCACAGATTTAAAGCATGTAATGGATTCAAAATGCCATGACTGGCTTGAAATTGGAAGGGATCATTTGACATGAAATGTCAGTAGGTTCTAGGAACTGAGAGCAGTCTCCTACTGACAGACAGCCAGGAAATAGGGACCTCTGTCTTCTAACCTCTAGATAGGAATGTATCAAAAATATGATTGGAAGTGAATTTTCTTCCACAACTCAGCTTGTCCAACATCTTGGCCTGGGAATACTCTGAGTAGTGAATTCACCCACATTAAAGCTAGATTTAACAACTTGCAGAATTCAGGATTGATCATTGGGTACACTCATTTTATTTGTGATAATTTATTATGCACAACAAGAATGAAATGCAATAGTATAACACAAAAAGATGTCAAAAGTGGTGAGGCACTATTAGTAGTCCCTGGAAGGGGTCTAAAGTCTGATNATTCAAAATGCCACGACTGGCTTGAAATTGGAAGGGATCATTTGACATGAAATGTGGGTAGGTTCTAGGAACTGAGAGCGGTCTCCTACTGACAGCCAGCCAGGAAATAGGGACCTCTGTCTTCTAACTTCTAGATAGGAATGTATCAAAAATATGATTGAAAGTGAATTTTCTTCCACAACTCAGCTTGTCCAACATCTTGGCCTGGGAATACTCTGAGTAGAGAATTCACCCACATTAAAGCTAGACTTACAACTTGCAGAATTCAGGATTGATCACTGGGTACACTTATTTTATTTGTGATAATTTATTATGCACAACAAGAATGAAATGCAATAATNGTCTTCTAACTTCTAGATAGGAATGTATCAAAAATATGATTGAAAGTGAATTTTCTTCCACAACTCAGCTTGTCCAACATCTTGGCCTGGGAATACTCTGAGTAGAGAATTCACCCACATTAAAGCTAGACTTACAACTTGCAGAATTCAGGATTGATCACTGGGTACACTTATTTTATTTGTGATAATTTATTATGCACAACAAGAATGAAATGCAATAATATAACACAAAAAGATGTCAAAAGTGGTGAGGCACTATTAGTAGTCCCTGGAAGGGGTCTAAAGTCTGATGCAGTCAATTTGCCAGGGAAGAGAGGGGCTACATCTCAGATAATGTGGTTTTCTTCTTACAGGCAAACAGAGCAAACTTTGACAGCAGTCATGGTTGCATGAAGTGGTGGCTTCTCCATAATAACTTGTAGTCCTTTACTGGGTGCCTTGCACTGCCACATTTAGTCCAACGAGCACCCAAGTGTCATGCTATGACATGATCAGTGCTGACTTGATAAGCAGCCTGATTTCAGTTAGTGTCCTCAGAGGAGGGGCCTTTATCATGGGCATCTATATGAGTGATCCAGACTCTGCAATCAGTAGCCTCAACAATGTTATTTAACAGTTTGAGACCTCAAGCAGGATATCTTTAATTTGCCAGTTCATAGTATTTAATGTGGCAGATTAGACATTGGCAATAATCCAAGTCAGTAAAAATGTAATAGATTTCATCAGTGGCAACAATGATCATGGTTAAGAGAATTCCCTTTATTTCTGACAAGTGACCAGAACAATCATGCCAGATTTTAGTCTGACATGGTTGACATCCAGGTTGAACAACAGTGGAATCATGATAGCCACTATCTAGCAAAATTAACAGTGAATTGGGGCCAGATATTTAGGAAAACCTGTATCAATCAAGGCTTACACAGAGCCAGTGCCTCTTCTTCAGGTGGTAAAATGCGACATAAGATTTCCTTCAAAGGGATAGCTGCCATCCCATAATACAAAATTAAAATGGCACTAGGGCCATTTAGGCTCTTGAATTTTCTTTTGAAAAGTGAGCTTGGCGGGATCCCTCATATACTGTTAGCCTTTAGTCTGAGTTGACCCATCTCAAAATAGTGATACCAGACCAGAGAGCCACAGGCTGTTCATGGGTCAAACATTCAGCTTTATGGAAAGATCAGGAGTGGGCTAGTAACTGCTTTTGAAAAGGGATTTGCCTGGTGGCTCTGTGCAATGCATGCAACCCCCAGGATGCCTCTGAGTGGAGGTGGCCTTCTACTGCCAGAGGCTGTAATCATAGGTGCATATCTAAGGGGGTGATATTTTTGTGGGATCTTAAAAGTACAGAGAGCCACAACTGAATTCAACTTCCACCATAGCTGAGTAACTCTGGCCCCAAGCTAAAAACCCTGATTTCTGAGTAATTCAAATGAAGGGTCAAGTAAAATGTCTATGTGAGGCATGCATTGTCTGGAATACTTAAAGAATTTATATGATGATTATCCTCCTTTTGGTGCTAGAAGGCCAACAATGTAACAGAGGAATTTTCAAATGTTCAAAAACCTGTGCTTTGTGAGTAGGAACCTGCTTTGTGTCGGGGTTTATAGAGCTCCTCTTTTATTTGAGATAGGATAATGCTACATTTATATGGAGACAGGTTTCCGACTTGGCCACCAACTGGAACTAGTCTATGTGGTAAAAGCTTTGGATTCAGAAAGTATAGGCTTTTGTGCCGTATCATGAAACCTCAGTAGTGACCAATCCCAGAGAAGTTTAAATGTCCATAGGGGAGCATTGCAGATGTTCTCTGGGGGCCTTTTCAAATGAATATGACAGACATAGTACTGTTTCTTAACTGTCAATAGAATAGAAAAAAAATAAAAGTGTTGGCAATATCTCAGCAGCATATCATGCATCTTCAGTCCTGGCAATGGATTCCTGGAGAATCCTATGGACGGAGGAGCCTGGCAGGCTTCAGTCCATAGAGCTGCAAAGAGTTGGACATGACTAAAGTAACTTAGCACACACGCATGCACGCATACGTACATCATTTTGTCTGGAAGAGCTGGGGCTACAGGAACTAACACTGATGATATTTCCACTCTAGAAGACTCCAGATCTTGTAACCCTTTCCCCTGACCATGCATGGCTACTGTAGATAGTGCATCTTTCATTACTTCTGCTGACTTTAATTCCTTAATCAAGATCGTGATTTTTCTTTCACCTCCTGGGGTTCTATATTGTTTTTTTTGGGACCCCATAGAAACAAACATGAATCATTCTCATTCATGCAGCAGTCTCTAAATGGGAGAATCTCCTTTGATATTTTATGAGCACTAAAAGAACAAATAGGTAAAAAGCATGAATGCCAATTCCACATTTCCCACTAACAGTACATTGATTTGACACTGACAGTCACGATAAAGTGACTTTCGTAAACTGTATAAGTTTGTGTGTTTTTATGCATTCACACGCATGTGTATTTTCAGGCACCCATGTGTTTTCTTCTACAGGAACACAGAGAAGTCTAACACTCCTCCCAAGGGGAGTGCAGAGCTATTAGGAATGCAGGGGAATCTAGCCTGTGGGGAATTATCAGGGAGGTTTTTATCTTTTGGCTTTTTGCTTCAGAGACAGCCCTGTCTCCTCTGCTGTGTACCAGATGGTTTCTGCCACAACTCAGAAACTCGGGGCTCATTTGTTCTCACCTCTGTTGCCTCCAGCTTTCAACTACTTCTGCACATGGCTCCTCATTAGCCAGAGATACATTGCCTGCCAGCGGGGTAGTGGGGATTGCTGTCCCATTGTCATAATAACTTTTTCTTCCCATCTAAGGACAGTGAGCAAAATTTAGTGCATCAGTTTTGTGGCTTGTTTTAATCTTACCTCTTACTGTTAGCCCTCTAAATCTATAGTTTCATCTGAAACAGTGAGAACCCCTTACTTCCTCTGAGTCCTATGGGATGAGAGAGGATTAGGTTGGGTGCCTACTTTTTCTCCAGGTGTACTTCATGAGGAAAGTCATATTGTAGCAGACATTTACTAAGATTTAGAACTGCAGATATCTAGAGCAATTTTTCTTGCCTCTAGGTATATTTCAAAAATTCACAGGCCTTCCTTATGGATTTGGGTGTGAAATATGAAAGTGTGCAGTGAAAAATTATCCTAAACTTTTTTTTTTTGTCAGTTCTACTGTATGGATGGAACTGATTTCTAAAAATTAGAAAATATTATGAGAAGATTTCATTTGTAAGCAATTCATTCAAAATTGGAGTTTTAATGGACCTGTATGATGAAGTGAGAATGGCCTAAGGGAATTGAGGGAAATGTATGATTATAAACATTAGCCATGAAATCCAAATGGACAAAGAGGGAAGTGAGATTTTGATGATGTTTTGCAATAGAGAAGAGTGACTAGAAGCAATCATTCATACAATATAATAGAATTAAAGAATTGTAGGTGATGCCAAACCAAAAGGAATTGTCTAGAGATGCAAGAGGCAAATTTACTAGGGTAGAATGGTTTAAATTGTGACTACAGAATGATTACAGTAATAAAACTACTAGGCCAAGCATATTTGTTTGCTTTTACATAACACATTATCACATACATAGTGACTTTAAAAAAACTTGCATTTATTAAGTGAATTTTCACAGGTCAGGAGTCTCAGCATGATTTAGCTGAGTTCTCTGCTTAGGGTCTCACAAGTCTGCCGTCAAAGTGTTGGCTGGAGTATGATCTCACTGGGGGAGTAAACTAGAGAATAATCCTCTTCCAGGTTTATTCAAATTGTTTTGCAGAATCCATTTCCGTATGGTTGTAAATCCAGTGGTCCTATATTCTGACTGTGGGTTGAATACTTCCCTGTCATGTGGTCCTCACCAACAGCATTTCACAATATAGCTGACTGTCTCTTCAATACTAAGAGGAAAATCTGCTAAGACAGAGTGTAATAGAATGGAATGGAATTAATCAGCTCATCACCTTTGCTGTATTCTATTGTGGAGAAGCAAGTCCAGGTTCCACCCTTAGTTAAAGGTAGAGGATGACACACTATGGGTCCCTTTAGAATATGTTTGACACACAACATATTCAGGATTGAGTTATTGATAACTGACTAATGGTAGGCAAATGAGTGAGAAGATATTTTTGGACATTAAGTTTTGATTTTTCCTTTGAACTCTGTAAGTAATGAATTTTAATTTGGTTACCAAAACTTACAAAATGTGAAATTATCAATTAAATGGATTTTATAAACATTACATTATTTTTATTCTCCCATGAAAATATTTGATGCAATGCCTATAAAACCATAATTCTTATCCAAAGAATTATTGATAAAATGCCAATAAACACATAAAATTAAGAATAATAAAAAATGTCATGTCCAAAGAAGACATATAAATGATCAATAGGCACAAGAAAATGTGCTCACATNATCAATTAAATGGATTTTATAAACATTACATTATTTTTATTCTCCCATGAAAATATTTGATGCAATGCCTATAAAACCATAATTCTTATCCAAAGAATTATTGATAAAATGCCAATAAACACATAAAATTAAGAATAATAAAAAATGTCATGTCCAAAGAAGACATATAAATGATCAATAGGCACAAGAAAATGTGCTCACATTACTACTTATTAGCAATATTTGAATCAAAAGTACAATGAAGTACCACCTCACATCTGTTACAATGGCTGTTATCCAGAAGACAGAAAAAACACAGGTGGGTGAGTATTTGGAGAAAAGGGAACCCTTGTGACCTGTTGGTGGGAACGTAATGATGCAGTCAATATGGACAACAGTATGAAGTTTCTTCAGAAAATTAAAAATAGAACTACCATATGATTCCTTAATTCCACTATTGACCAGACAAAAAAAATCACATATTGATGTATACCATACATGTTGAAAATCATTAGTAATTTATTATTTAGCTTTCAAGATTAAGTTACATTATTTTAGAGGTAATAATTACCAACAGAAATTCATCTAGAAAATTTTGATGACTTCTCCATCTATTAGTGTCATCAAAGTAATTCATCTACAAAGAACCACAGAATATTATTTATGTATATATATGAACATATATATGGAAATATATATTTATACATATGTGTGAGTCTCTGCTCCCTCTCTTAAGTCATATCTGACTCTTTGCAACCCCATAAACTGTACACTTCCAGGCTCCTCTGTCCATGGGATTCTCCAGGCAAGAATACTGGAATGGATTGCCATGCCCTCCTCCAGGGGTTCTTCCTGACTGAGGGGTCGAACCTGATTCTCATATGTCTCCTGCACTGCAGGTGGATTCTTTACCATTGAACCAACAAGGAAGCTCCAAAATGGGANTAAATAGTGCTGCGATGAACATTGGGGTACACGTGTCTCTTTCAGTTCTGGTTTCCTCAGTGTGTATATAGTCGATATTTTAAAATAACTTTAAATGGAGTAGAATCTATAAAGATATTAAATCACTATGTTGTATTCCAGAAACTAATATATTGTAGATCAACTCTACTTCATTAAAGACAAAAATAAAGAGAACCATATTCTTTCTCTGTAATAACTGATTATGACAGTTGTGATACTCAGTTATAGTCTTTTGTCTGAGTTAGTGTTGAAATAACTAATAATAAACTTCTAATTCTTATAAAAAGTCATCTGCAAAAGTGGGTTATATTATTTATGAATTTCACCATGACTATTGCTGAAGCTGAATCTCCAATACTTTGGCCACCTGATGCAAAGAACTGACTCATTTGAAAAGACCCTGATGCTGGGAAAGATTGAAGGCAGGAGGAGGAGGGGACAACAGAGGATGAGATGGTTGGACGGCATCACCGACTCAATGGACATGAGTTTGAGTGAACTCTGGGAATTGGTGATGGACAGGGAAGCCTGGCCTGCTGCAGTCCATGGGGTTGTGAAGAGTCAGACACAACAGAGCGACTGAACTGAACTATACTAAGCATTTATTTTTAAATGTTTTACTAGAATAATATCTAAAATATAGGCTGTAATCTATGATGAGACAAAGTTATAACATAAGGAAATATTTAGAAATGTCTAGTCTAAACTCATTGTTCACCTTTTCTCAAGCATGTAAAAATACCTATAAAGCCTGAATTAATCAATTATTTTTCCTATCAAAAATCCAATTATAACTTAAAAGCGCAAAGACAAACCATCATCAGATTTTTTTTTTTAAGCTAAATGTATTTCAAACTGAGGGAGGCAAATAGTAGAGTTTCTGACACACACATGCAAATTTGAAGAGTTTCTTCTGGATATAGTATCTCTAAGAACCATATTTAACCAAAGGTGTCAAAAGGCCAGGGTGGCTGCCTTGATGGAGGAAAAGCCTGGGCTGGTAGTCAGAAGATTTGGTTTCCAAACCTGCATTTACTACTTAATGACTTTCGGTTAATCTCACTGGATCCTGCTTTTCTTGTCAGTGAAATGGTGATATAAATTAAATAATAATGTTAAACAATAATACTGGTAACAACAATATTGGTAACAACTGGTAACAGAAAATTTTGATCTTTCTAACATATTGAGAACTTATCGTGGACTAAATGGCTCTAAGTTATGTTTTTTGCATGCATTATTTTCATTAATCCTTATTAAGCTTGAAAAGGAAATATTATTTCCATTGTTATATGAGAGAGAAATTTCAAGTGAGGAAACACAGCTCAGTAAATTATGAGATTTTTCTAATATAACTTAGACTATAAATACTGTGGAAATTTGTTTTCTTCATCTACCTCATAGTGATAACGTGAAAATGCACTGAAAATAAAGAAAGAAATGCTTTAAGAGACCCTATCATTAATTTATTTTATTTTCCTATATTGCAAATACCTTATGGGAAACTTTTAACCTCACCCATTTCTATGTTATCACAGTATTTTTTGGTATAGGTACTAACTAAATAGTTGTTATTCAATGGAATAGATAGAAGGAAATAAGAAAGAGAGGCATATAACATGAAGTTGATTGTTACAGAAAGCAAAAAAAACCTTTGAGGCTGAACCATATGAAATTTCCATCTTTGTGGGATAGTGTGATTGACTACATGAAGTTCATATGGTTCAAGCCATTGTGAATAACACATTTTACTCAAATTTTTAAAAGTCTTAAGTTAAATGATTTTAGTTAAGAGCAAATGTATTTTTTTTCTTTTGTTATAGCCATGATTAGATACTGTGGCAATTATTTTTTTCTGTGTAACACCTCAAAACACACTGACCTAAAATAACAATTTCTCATTTCTTACTATTCTGCCTTAAGACACAGAATTTCTATATTTCTTAAAATATTCTCACTGAAAATTAAACAGTCCCTTTGTTAATCATTCTTTTCCCAGTGCTTGTAATATGCACATTTAAAAGTTGGAAAAAAAAAAAAAAAAGCCAGAAACACTTGACACTAACAGTGTCTACCTAAAATTCTATTCAGGTAGAAATTCTATTCTATTTCTAAATATAAATTCTATTCTATTTCAGTCTACCTGAAATTCCCTTTAATCAAATACACAAGTTACAAACATCTATTTTGTATTTTTAGTTACCCCGGTGACATTTTTTCTTCTCTTTTTTAACCATTTGTCTGCCTCTATATGGCATAGATCTCCTTTTCTTTGCTCTTTTTCTTTAGCAGCTTTCTCACTGCCCTTTCAGTTTCTACTAACAATCTCACTGTCCTGTTCCCATCTTTGTTCCTGACCAGTTCCAAAGGCAATGCCAAATGTTTTAGGTTTTGTAAATGCATTCCTTGGAGGTCTGTCTAGGCTCTAAGGTTCGAGAAGACCTCACTCACATTTCTGATTTTGTTCTTACAGTTTATTGGAGTGCCTTGATTTTTATCCACATGGTCCTTCATTCTCCAAGAATTTAGACAGAGCTTCTTTATAGTATAAGGGACTCACGATTGCAAGAGGGATAAATTAAACTTCCAAAGTCTCTTTAATTCTAATCTCTAAACCCCACAGTCCACCTGCCCCAGCATTTTCTACTTTCTACAGCAAGTTGAGTAGCCAGCACAGATTCAGGGTTAGGGAAGCAGACTCTACTCCCAAATGCATTAGAAGTAGAGGCACAATGCACACCTTACCGAAGCGCTCACAGGAGGGGAGGAATACTCGTAGCCATGTTTGTAATCAGTCTGTGAGGCCAACTCAGATATGAATCCAGTAGATTCTTCAATTTGTTCATTGTACAACTACAGTGAATTCAGAGATTAGACGTTTATTGAAATCAATGATGATTTTGTAATATAGTTTATATAAACACCATTTACTTCACTCTCATACAAAGTTCACAAGAGCAAAATAAAATAATTTAAAATGTAAATATCTCATTTTAACTCATTGTCATTTAAATTTCCCCTAGCATTTCATACTATGGTAAATGTACTCTACTAACATGAATTTGTAGAATATAATTTCCTTGAGATCAGAAACTTTTTACTGTGCATATGTATGAGAATAATATACATGAAACTGACAATAGAGACAAACTAACCTTTTTCTACATGAAAAATGTGACTTTTTAGTAAAAATATGTAATTACCTGCATTGGAGCACTCAAAACAGTCTTATTTTTCTCATATGCATTGTACTGCAAAGCACTAAATGATTTATAACAGTAGATCTCAGAGTGGGAGTTAGTGCCCCGCCAAGGGCAATTTTGAATATTTTTAGAGAACTTCATGTTTTCTGATAGAAATATGCCTGAGAATTTACATGTAGCAATGCATATTATTTTCATATAAATTACTTTCCTTATGCTCATTTATGAGTTTCAGTTAGTTATACATTGTATTGACACTTTATTATCAGGTTTGTGGAGTGTAAATCAATACAATAAAATTCAGCAACATAAGTATACAATTTAATGCCTTTTACAAATGTATAGTAATATAAACACTGACAAAAGGATGAATAAACAGCTGTCACTTCTAAAAGTTTCCTCATACACTTTTGTTACCAATGTTTTCTCCACCCTTGATTTCTGGCAAGCATTGATCTGCTGTCTGCCAGTTCAGTTTTGCAGAAATTTTTGGGATTTTCTGAACCATGATATGTTTTGAATGGGCAAAGGACAAACTGTATATAGGCAAGTGGTGAGAGGAAAGATCATATCAGGAAGAATATTCAGTGACTTGCTTAAAATTGTTACTTACCTTAAAGTCAATCAGGAGCTATCAGTTTCTTGCTACAATTTGCATTTCCAAATCTTCCAGAGTAGAGGGAGAATTAATTGGAGAAATGTGAGGCTGGAGGTGGAGAGAATAGTCAGAAAGTTACCACTCTAGTTCATGGGAAGAATGCTGAGACCTGACCTAAGTCAGTAATAGGAGGATTGGGGTGGTGAGTACACAACTGAGAGTGATTCAATATCTGCATTTTTCTACAAACTGGACAATGATTGGATGTCAGGGATGGAAATGTGGATAAATGAAGGATTAGATCCAAGATTTTGGCTCCAAAAACTGGATAGATATTAAAGTCATTAACCCCCAAATTAAAAAGAGAAGTAGAACTGAGGTATAGAGAAAGGATGGTGGAATTAAGCTTTGATCATATTTAGTTTGAAGTAAGTGAAATATTCAAGTGAAAATGTCTAATTCTTTCCAAAATGAAAGTCACTAAGTCATGTTCAACTCTTTGCGACGCCATGGATACTGGAATGGGTAGCTGTTCTCTTCTTCAGGAGATCTTCCTGACCCAGGAATTGAACCAAGGCCTACTGCATTGCAGGCGGATTCTTAAAGAAGCCCAATTCTTTCCAAAGACCAAGACAAATGTCTAGATTGAAATTACAGATTTGGAAGTCATAAGTGTATGACTCCCAAAGTATATAAATAAATCACATTGAAAGCAATGTGATTTGCAGTACTGTTCTGATAGCTCAGTTGGTAAAGAATCTGCCTGCAATGCAGGAGACCTGGGTTCAACCCCTGGGTTGGGAAGATTCCTTGGAGAAAGGAAAGGCTACCCACTCCAGTATTCTGGCCTGAAAAATTTCATCAACTGTATAGTCTGTGGGGTCGCAAGTGTCAGACAAGACTGAGTGACTTTCCCTTTCACTTTTCTCCTAACAAAATATATTTCCTCTTCTGTATTTTTTCTTGAAGTTAGAATTATCCTCCTTTTGTAATATCTGTGTCATCTGTATCTTCTTATCCTCTTCAAAATGTGCTTATCTTGTCAAGGTTTTATTCCCAACATACACAACTATAATAGCTTCCTCACACCTACCTGAAGTGAAAATGCTAGTTATTCAATAGTGTCCAACTCTTTACAACCCTTTGAACTGAAGTCTGCCAGACTCCTTTGTCCATGGAATTTTCAGGCAAGAATACTTGAGTAAGTAGCCATTCCTTTCTCCAGGGGTCTTCCCTACTCTGGAATCTAACCCTAGTCTCCTGCACTGAAGGCAGATTCTTAACTGTCTGAACCCCCTGAAGTGCCGCACCTAAGAAAACTTATATGCTACAGTCTCAGTTCTTCACCTTTTCTTTTCTGTTTGCCTAAAAGGCTTTTCTGATCATTATTTGTAAAATTTGTATCAACTTTACAAAATCGAATTCTAAAGACTGCCTTGCCAATATCTTTCTCTTTCTATTCCCACTCACGACCACATTCTTTCTTTGAGTCTCTAGAATATTTTTCAAAAATATTGTTTATTTTGTTCCATTCCCTCACTTACAGTTATTCATATTTCATTAATCCTCTTTATTATATGGTAAAGTTTTCAAGTATATGTTTGGACTTTAACTACTGTATTTGCAAGTGAAGCACACAAATGTTTTGTATTTAGGAGGAGCTCAGAAATACCCACACATTAACACTGACTAAAGTATTTTGTCCATTTTGTATAAAGACCAAATGTAACTGGTCTTAATAAGGCTCCCTAATTGAGGACATTACTTATCTATCAGAATCATTATTTATAACACTTTGAAATGAGAACTGCTCAATTAGTTATCAAGGGGGAAGTAGAGATTCTACATTCTGAATATTGGTTTAAAAATCTCAATAGGAAATTGAATACTTCTGGCCCATAAAAGTTTGAATTCTCAGTTCTTTGTGGATTTTTATAAAATCAAATTACAGAGTAGAATCCAAGGTACCTGGTTTTACATTTTGGTGATTATAAAACTAATTTCCATGTCTTAATTCAGTTAGTTATGGTAATAATTTGAACTATGGATACTTTTTGTATAGTTACTTGAATAACTTGAACTATGCAAATAGTTTTTTCATGAATAAAAACTCATAGAGTTTTTATTCAAAATTATAATTAATGACAATGGAAATAGTGGAAAATAATGTGTCTCAAGTGCTATTGAGACAGTCTAGAATGATTCTTAAATTTTTAATTATGTTATGCTAGAATTTGTTTTGGTCATGAAAGATGACTATTCTTGGCAGTTCATAATATGTGTTAAATAATTAAACATGTGAAAACGAAGATTATCTGAGAAATAAAACAACCATCTGTCCTAAACCATTTCAGTACTCTTTTGCTTAGAGATTTGAATATAGGCCAAAAGATCTCTTTTCATATTCTAGGATGCCCATTAATTGTTGAATATCTAAACTGGTTATGCAAACCATAATAACTTAAAATATTTATGATAAGACAGAGTTTGCAGAGTTAAGAGAGTTAAGAAAAAGGTAAAGCTGGACCAATTTAGTAGGATCACAAAGACAGAATGAAAGAATGAATAGGGGAAACTGATAGAAATGCCTAGATGCCAGATGTCCTAGACAGATATGAACAACATTCTAACATTAAAACATATTTATATTTTCTTTTTTTCATTAAAAACATTCAATTTTTAAAATTTTTAGTAATATGCAAAGGCAAACTGGTAATGCACTCCAGTATTCTTGCCTAGAGAATCCTGTGGACAGAGGAGCCTGGGGACTGCTGTCCATAGTGTGGCACAGAGCTGGACACAACTGAAGCGACTTAGCATGTATGTATGCATTGGAGAAGGAAATAGCAATGCACTCCCATATTCTTGCCTGGAGAATCCCAGGGACAGAGGAGCCTGATGGGCTGCCATCTATGGGGTGGCACAGAGTTGAACATGACTGAAGTGACTCAGCAGCAGCAGCAGCAGCAAAGGCAACTACTATACTTGTTTTGTTTAATATGAAAAATTACATCACTTCTTTACATTTCTAGATCACTTATCTAGATATTATCTGTATCAAATGGCTTCTTTCTCCATTTGAGAAAAGGCCTCAGATTATTGCTGAATGCAGATTGAAAGAACAGCTGTGAATTTTATATTAAAAGACAATTATGTGTACCAAAAAAAGCATTATCCACTTAATAGGTTTATATAACCTAATTTCTTGATGCTCATCCTCAATTTAGAAAAAAAAATACTTTAACATATAAAGGTCACAGGCTTTTCATGTTCTTTCTTTTCATAAGAAAACGTTGGGTAGAAACACTGCTTTACTTCTATAGGTATGATAATTACCCCTAAAATTTCTGTATCTGAAATAGTTTCAGCTGTTTATGAATTTTTAAATAATTGAATAAAACCAATAACTTCAAATTCCATGGTATCAAATAATATTTATAGGGGGTTAAATTAATTAATACACAATATTAGTTATGATATAAGACTTTTTATATTGAGTCTGCCACCTCCTAGTAATGTGTATTGTTAAATTTGTGTATTTTTCACTGTTTAATAAGACATTATATAATTTTACTAAGTCTGTGCTTCAGAAACGTGTTACTAGTGACTTAATCAGCATAGCCAGATCTTGTCTATAGGCTACAACTGAAAACCGAATGTCCTACTCAGGCTCTCAGTTATTACTAGATCATATCCTCTGGATAAGCTAATTCCAGTATCTGCCAAATGAGAATCATAAGAACTCAACTTCATTTATGTATAAGATTGCTTATACATAATACTCAGGTATAAGCATTATTATTTAGATAATATAAACAATGTGTTTTTTATGACATATAAATAAATAAGCTATCATTAAAATGTGTGATATAAAAGGGAAGTGGAGCGTACAAGCAGAAGTTATCAAAGAAATCTTTTGCAGTTATCTTTTACTATGATTCAGCAGTGTTTGTGAAAAGCTTTAAATTTAGTTTGAAAATGGCAGGAGTTAGGTTGTAACCAAAGAGTGTGTTTTATTATACCCACAACCATTTCTGCCAATATTAACAGTACTTCTGACATTGCTTTATAAACTCAGAGTCAAGCTGAAAATAGGCATGCATTTTTTAACACATTTATTCATGATATAGATTTTAATAAATTCAACTTAGTTTAAAACATAGGAATGTAGAAGAAGAAGCCAGTGGATATGCAATCAGCTTCTGATTCTATATTTTTTGTTTTCTTTTCGGGAAAAATTTCAGACTGAGAGAAAAGTGGCAAAGATAATGAAGAATATTCTTATATATCTTTCATTCAATATTCTCTTACATTAACATTTTACATACCTACAGCATCTTCATCAAAATTAAGAAATTGACATCATTAGATACTGACGTTTTGTACATCATTAGCTACTGGCTTTATGCAGATTTCTGCAATTTTTCCACTAGTTTCTCCTCTAATGCCTTTTTTTCCTGTTCCAATGTCCATGTAGCATGCCACATTGCACTTAGTATCCCAGTCTCTCTGTTTCTACTACAGTTTCTCAGTCTTTCACTGTTTTTTCACTACCTTGCAAGTTTAAAGTGTACTGAATAGGTATTTTGTAGAATGTTTTTCAATATACATCTACTTTCTGATTACACTGGAGTTATGAATTTGGGAGAAAATTTACCACAGAGATGATGAGCCCCGTTCATCACAATTATATCTCTATAATTTATTACTGGTTATGTTAACCTCGATCACTTAGTTAAGATGATGTTTGCCAAGTTTCTCTATTCTAAATTCACTATATTTCCCTTTCTATGCTCTGTTCTTTCAAAATGAGTAATTCAGTCTAGCATATATTCAAGGGGAAAAAATTGTATTAAAACTCATGAGGAGAGAGTTTCTTTCTATACTAGTCAGAGTTCTTCTTTAAGACAGATTTTCCTTCCCCATTGATTAGTTGGTTGAAATATTTGTCAGTGTAAATCACACAATATCTATTTCATACTTGAAACTATAAATCAACAACCTGTTTATTTTGTTCTAGTTTTGGCCATTGAGAATTCTTTCAAATTGGTTTCTCCGACTCATTTTTTTTTTTAACCTTTGATACTACCTACCTCTATTTACTCTCCAGTAATACAAAATACTATGGCTTATCTTTTATTTTTCCTACCACAATCCTGGTATCAGCCATTGCTCCTAGGTCAAGTTTTTTTTTTTTTTTTTTTAATATTGTCACTTAGTCACATTATATCTACACTGTGACCTTTGTTAAACAAACATATTCTCTTTAGGTGGCTCAGAGGTTAAAGCGTCTGCTTGCAATGCAGGAGACCTGAGTTCGATCCCTGGGTGGGAAGATCCCCTGGAGAAGGAAATGGCAACCCACTCCAGTATTCTTACCTGGAGAATCTCATGGACGGAGGAGCTTGGTGGGCTACAGTCCACGGGGTCGCAAAGAGTCAGACACGACTGAGCAACTTCACTTCACTTTAACTGAGTTGAGAGACTTTGTATGATAATAAGCCTTAAGAATAAGTCTGCTAAAATATATGTAATATCTCTTCAAAGAAGCATATATACACACATGAAACAATATTGTTCCAAAAAACTGTCAGAGAGATTAATGAAACTTTAAAGGTTGTTGATAGATAATCTGTAAGGATCTGTACAAAATCATGTCCTTTAAAACACACTGATTTTAATGTCCACTGATTATGAAGTGATTTTCTCCCAGAACTGATAAGAAATTTGGTCAAGTTTGTACAAGATAAATACTGACTCACCAAAAAGAAGTTTCACCCAACTGAATTTGTAACTGGATAGTTAAAATAATTTCTATGAAACTAGGTTTACTGATCTTAAAATGGACTAATGACGTACTCTTCAAAGAAATGCAACAAATTTTAGCTGAGTCAAAGTGTGTAAGGTGCTTCAGAGAGACAAAGCCCACAAGGACAGTCAGGAAGTTGGGCATTGCCATTGTGGGGGTTGTAACAGCACACCACATTTTAGGTTTGCAATCTTAAAAGTAATTTACTTAATATTTGATTTGCTCTCTCATCCACAGGCTAGGACTTGTTTTTACAAGTTTAAACCAGATACTAGAAACCTATCTTTCAAAACTTCGATCTTGCAATTGTTAGAGGACTAAAAACTCATCTTGCGTTCTAGAACAACATCACCTCTGGCCCTGGAATCTGTTCCATAAATGGCCATTGCTATGTGGTTCCCCACGTATAGGTTCCTGCTAAGTCACTTCAGCCACGTCTGACTCTGTGTGACCCTCTGAACTGTAGCCTGCCAGGCTCCTCTGTCCATGGGATTCTGATACTGGTGTGGGTTCCCATGACGTCCTCCAGGGCATTTTTTCTAGTCAGGGATCAAACCTGTGTCTCTAAGACTCCTGCATTGGCAGGCATGTTCTTTACCACTAGTGCCACCTGATTCCCTAATGTACATTTACGCCTATGAATTAACATCTAAATTAGTAGATTGAGTAAAGCAGATTGCCCTCCCTAATGTTGGTAAGGTTCATCCAAGCAGTTGAAACTCTGAGTAGAACAAAAAAAGATGACTCATTTATGAGTAAGGGGGATATCTTTCAGCTTGACTGCTTGGATCTGGGTACATCATATTTGTTTGTTTTCTTCTTCTTTCTTTCTTTTGGAAGTATCACCTCTTTCTGGGCTTTGAACCTGCCAACATCCAGACTAGAACTACACAATTGGGTTCCCTGGATCTCCAACTTGCCTGCTCCCTCTGTATATCTTAAGACTTACCAGCGTCCATAATCACATGAGTGGATTCTTTACAATAAACCTGTTTCTGTACATGTTGCATTTTATTGGTTCTTGTTCTGAAGATTGTAGTCAATACACTGTCTAAATCATTATTACCTAAATATCTCTTGGATGATTAAAGGTGATGTTGGTGGTCTTACTTATTCTAAATCTACATCAGTCCTAAATACATAGAACTATGCATTGTATTAGTGTAGGTAGCAATCGGTTTAAGCAGCTAGGTTATGAACATTTTAAATATCCAGGCAACTTACAATAGATCCATTCTAAAAAAAAAAATTGCATAATAATGATGGAGAAATGATGAACTGTTGTTGTTTCAGTTGCTAAATAGTGTCTGACCCTTTGCAACTCCACAGACTGTAGCATGCCAGGCTCCTCTATCCTTCACTATCTCACAGAGCTTGCTCAAATTCATGTCCATTGAATCAGTGATGCTATCTAACCATCTTATATTCTTCTTCCCCCGTCTCCTTCTGCCTTCAATCTTTCCCATCATTAGAATCTTTTCCAATGAGTCAGCTCTTCTCATCAGATGGCCAAAGTATTGGAGCTCCAGCTTTAGCATCATTCCTTCCAATGAATATTCAATATTGATTTTCTTTAGGATTGGCTGGTTTGATCTTGCAGTCCAAGGGACTCTCAAGAGTCTTCTCCAGTACTACCTTTCAAAAGCATCAGTTCTTCAGTGCTCAATCTTCTTTATGGTCTAACAATTGTACATGAGTACTGGAAAAACCACAGCTTTGACTATACAGACCTTTGTTGTCAAAGTGATGTCTCTGCTTTTTAATATGCTGTCTAAGTTTGTCATAAGTTTTATTCCAAAGAGTAAGTGTTTTTGATTTCATGACTGAAGTCACTGTCCACAGTGATTTTGGAGCCCAAGAAAATAAAGTCTGGCAATGTTTCCATTTTTCCCCATTATTTGTCATGAAGTAATGAGAACTGATACAATGATCTTCATTTTTGTAATGCTGTTTCCAGTCAGCTTTTTCACTCTTCTCTTTCACCCTCATCAAGAGACTCTAGTTCCTCTTCACTTTCTGCCATTAGAGTGGTATCATTTGCATATTTGAGGCTGTAGTATTTCTTTCAGCATTCTCGACTCCAGCCTGTGATTTATTCAGCCTGGCATTTTGCATAATATAACCTGCATAGAAGTAAAATAAGCAGGATGACAACATACAGCCTTGTCATACTCCTTTCCCAATTTGGAATCACTTAGTTGTTTCATTTCTAGTTCTTTTGTTTCTTAACCCACATATAGGTTTCTCAGGAGATGGATAAGGTGGTTGGAACTCCCATCTCTTTCAAAGAATTTTCTACAGTTGCAATCCACACAGTCAAAGGTTGGAGAAGGCAATGGCAACCCACTCCAGTGTTAGTACTCTTGCCTGGAAAATCCATGGATGGAGGAGCCTGGTAGGCTGCAGTCCATGGAGTCGTGAAGAGCTGGACACGACTAAATGACTTCACTTTCACTTTCATGTATTGGAGAAGGAAATGACAACCACTCCAGTGTTCTTGCCTGTAGAATCCCAGGGATAGGGGAGCCTGGTGGGCTGCCATCTATGGGGTCGCACAGAGTCTCACATGCCTAAAGTGTCTTAGCAGCAGCAGCAGCACACAGTCAAAGACTTTAACATAGTCAATGAATCAGCAGTCGTTTTTCTGAAAATTCCTGGTATTATCCATGATCCAACAAATGTTGGAAATTTGATTTCTGATTCCTTTGCCTCTTTGAAACCCAGGTTATACATCTGGAAGTTCTTAATTCATGTAGTGCTAAAGCCTAGCTCGAAGAATTTTGAGCATAATCTCGCCAGCGTGTGGAATGAGGGCAATTGTATTGTAGCTTGAACATTCTTTTTCATTGCCCTTCTTTCGGATTAGAATGAAAACTGATATTTTCCAGTCCTGTGTCCATTGTTGAGTTTTCCATATTTGCTGACATTTTGAGTACAGCACTTTAACAGCATCATCTTTTAAGACTTTAAATAGCTCTACTGGAATTCTGCCACCACTAGTTTTGTTTGTAGAAATACTTCCTAAGGCTCACTTCTCATTCCAGGATGTCCAGCTTTAGGTGAGTGACCACAACATTGTGATTATCTGTGCTATTAAGACCTTTCTTGTATAGTTATTCTGTGTATTCTTGCCACCTCTTCTTAATCTCTTCTGCTTCTGTGAAATCCTTACCATTTCCATTCTTTATTATGCCCATTCTTTCACGAAATGTTCCCTTGACATTTCTACTTTTCTTGAAGAGATCTCTAGCCTTTCCCATTCTATTGTTTTCCTCTATTCTTTGCATTGTTAATTTAAGAAGGCCTTCTTGTCTCTCCTTACTATTCTCTGCAACTCTGCATTCAGTTGACTATATGTTTCCCTTTCTCCCTTGCCTTTTATTTCTCTTCTTTCCTCAGCTATTTGTAAAGCCTCCTCAGACAACCCTTTTGCTTTCTTACATTTCTTTTTCTTTGGGATGGTTTTGGCCACTCTCTTCTGTACAATGTTACAACCTTGTCCATAATTTTTCAAGCACTCTCTCTATCAGATTTAATCACT
Organism: Neotragus moschatus; assembly: GCA_006410615.1. Classification (NCBI taxonomy): domain Eukaryota; kingdom Metazoa; phylum Chordata; class Mammalia; order Artiodactyla; family Bovidae; genus Neotragus; species Neotragus moschatus. Next base: position 29,801 of record SJYA01001722.1, read on the forward strand.
TGCATTTATTTGTCAGTCCACTGTATACTCATAAGGGATTTGATTTAGGTCATACCTGAATAATCTGGTGGCTCTCCTTAATTTCTTTAGTTTAAGCCTGAATTTTGCAATAAGAAGCTGATGATCTGAGTCTCAGTCAGTTCTAGGTCTTATTTTCACTGACTGTATAGAGCTTCTTCATCTTTGGCTGCAAAGAACATAATCAATCTGATTTTGATAATTGACATCCCAGGGATAGGGGAACCTAGTGAGCTGCCAACTATGGGGTCAGACACGACTGAAGTGACTTAGCAGCAGCAGCAGCAGCAGCAGTGTTGACCATGTGTAGATTTGTCCCTTGGATTATTGGAAAAGGGTGTTTGCTAGGACCTAAATGCTGTATATAGAAATGTTTAAGAAAATCCATATACATAGAATCACACAGAGATATAAAATTCTGACTCACTTCATTCATTATCATATCATTCTAATTAATATATTCACAACAAATAAATAATAAAAATTATGTAAATTTAATAGGAGAGACAAAATGTAACAAGCTTAAAATAATTATTAAGTTTAGGGTATAAACACTGTCAAATTGTATTTCCTATACATAAACATTACTGTGGAAAGAGTTATGAACTGATTTTAAGTTCAGTTTTTGCTTTAAAAAATATTTTCATTGTTAATATAACTGCTATTTTTTTTTAAATCTTATAACAGTCTTCATCTGGCTCATATTATATTCATATAATCAAAAAGCATTTTTTAATGAACACTAAAACATTTTATTGGCTCTGAATCTATTGGGAGAATAGTGGACTTTTGCCAGTCCATACTTATTCTTAGCAAAAGATAAGAAACTTTGGCCAAATGTTTTATTTTAATCCTCCTTCACAGCAGTGAATGTAGTTTTGTCTACATAAGGTAAAGGTTTCCAAATATATTGTATTATTTTTCTCCAAACCATTTTCTTCCAGTTTTTTTTTTTACAGTCTATAAATGAACTAGACATGTTTCTCCTCTTTTGAAAGACACTGATTATTTTATTAGATATGACTAACCAAATGCCAGCTCTGGTAATTGCTATAAAGAGAAGAGAATTTGTCCCAATGAATAGAATTCCTTGAGAGCAAGAGCCATGCTTTCTCCCCGGCCCCTCCTCCCCCATTGTTTGTTGGTCATGCTCACTTTCTGAAATATATTTACAGCAACATTCACCATAACTAACATCAACAGTGACATAAAGCTTCCTGGTTGCTGCACTTTTGTACTTAAATTCTCATTTTATTTGGCCTCTTTTGAAAACATCCTTGTTCTTAAAACTCTATTCACTTTTATTCCTTCCTAATTTCCCCTCTTTTATCAAATAGCACCATTTTCAAGCTCCGCTTCTTCTACAAGAAACTTAGAGTTCTCCCTACTCTAAGATCTTTTAGAGGTTGTCCATCTGTTTCTGAGAGGAAACGTTATTTGTGAATATATTAAATTTACAAATTTATTCATTAAATTATCAATATATTTTGCCCTTCCATTTTTATTATTTAATTTCCAAATTTTATCCAAGGATATGAAAGTGTGCTGTGCTGTGCTTAGCCATTCAGTCGTATCCAACTCTTTGTGACCCCATGGACTGCAGCTCGCCTGGCTCCTCTGTCCACGGAAATTCTCCAGGCAAGAATACTGGAGTGGATTGCCATGCCCTTCTCCAAGGGATCTTCCCAACTCAAGGATCAAACCCAGGTCTCCCATATTGAAGGCAAATTCTTTACCAGGGAAAGCTATCAGGGAAGCCCTATACAAGTGTAAGCAATAATAAAACTATAATGAAAATACATAAATTAGTGGAATGACCATACTTATAATATGCTTGAATGCTATATGATATTTTCAGCATGTCATTCTGAATTTATGTCTACGATTGTTCATATACTATACATCTTTACTTAGGAATATTTGATCTGCTGGTTTGTGTTTATTCCTGAGTTGTCAAATATTTGTCAATCATTCTGTGATAGCAATAACAATAAATAACACTTTTCTCCCAGTATGAACTAAACAATATTACCACTAATAGAATTACTGATGCAAGCACCAGATGTTTGAGCTAACCTATACAGTAATATGCATAGGAAATTAACATAGTTCATCAAGTTTTTAAAATCCTGAAAATCTCATAAGAAGCCTATAAAAGATTAATTGTAAAATATGTGGATCAAGTTTTGCTGATGCCTTGATAAGACTGTTGGCTAGCTTCTAAAGAAAAACCCACAAGTAGCAGTTCCTATGTGGATTTACCATAGTTCAACCTCAGGGCATGCAGTTTGAAGGCTAAAAAACCTGATTTCTCATCACTCCAGAGAGGAATCATTCTTTGCTGAAGGGCAGATTTACTAACTTGTCTGCAGAGAGACTAAAATGCAAATACTAGACTATCAATATATTAATTTACATTGAAAATTATAACTCCCAAATAAGGGGTGGATTCTAAAGTTCTCTAGCTAGTGAATTCCCTCCACATATATAACATAGATAGCAGAAAAGTTAATTGGCAGGTTGCTTAGCAAGCTTACCTCAAAAATAGAAGGATTCATTTTCATTTTAATATTTAACGCCACCAGCTAAGGATAATCTCTTACATTTATTTCCATGATAGAGACTGGCCTCCTGATAAAAAAGTAAACCAACTTTTACATTGGAACCAACATGTATCTTCAATGGTTAATAATTAGAAGCTTCTTAGTGTCCCAGTCTCCTTTCTCTGTAGTTTCATTTATTTGTTCACCAGTCTACTACCTCTTTCTCTTTTTAGGAAGGCCTGAGAGACATGAAAATTCTCAGGGTAATTTTTTTGTATTGTCCTGATTAAGATTATTTATATACTGATTTAATTATTTAGTTCTAAGGTAATGACTTGACTTGTTTTAAGATTCTTGGGATCTCGTTGGTTTTCAAGTTATTTTTGAATAAATTTAACTCATGATTCTATGTCATTCCCGAGCTTTTAAGAATCCCAAATGATTATAACTTCACAACAACTTTTCTTTCTGAGTTTCTTGTCATATATTTTCCAATTGAACTATCATGTCTCTATGGCTTTTTGACAAATTATTCAAATTTAAAATAATGAAAATCAAACTGCTTTTTTCTAAAGAATAGTGTTTATTTTTTATTATTCCTTAAATATTAGCGTACATCTCTTTCTATTTCCTCATTTAATGGAAAAGTATACTAACATTTACATTAACTACCATGCTTGTGCCAATGTGTTGTTTCTACTATAGATTTTCTCTTTAATGTCATCCACTCGATGATATATCTACAGAAATACTAAGAAGTTAAGGGACTTGTCCAAGGAAATACACAATGTACATTGTACAGTAAAATTTTACATTCATTTTTTCTGACTCTAAAAATGTTAATTATACTTTTATGTTACAATTCTTCACAATATCATCATTACCTAACCAACTACCCAAACTGCCTTCATTTAAAATGACTAATTGCCTTTTTCTCTTAGTCCCCTCATCTTTTAAGTCTCAAGTTCTTTTTCCATTTCCTCTTAACCATTGACTTGCCTATTCCCTTCACCATTGCCTTATTACACTTTTCATCATTTTTTACTTAGACTCTAATGACGTTACCCTATCTAGGTTATTTTCTATAGTCTGAGATTCAGATGGCTTCTGTTATGTCTGATATCATCATATTCTTGTGTAAGTCCTCAAAGGCTTCATGTTGCCCTGTTGATTAGCTATTTAGGATGGCATATATTCCCTTCATCCTCTCTTATCTGTGTTAATGTTACTATTCTTTTACCCGAGTATTCCGCTTCTTACTCCTCCTTCTCTTTAACAAATCCAAACCTCAAAAATTCACTTCTCTCTCATCATAACTTTCTTCTCTTTTGCAAAAAAAAATCAATTATTAATAACCAAAAAGACATTGAATGAGTACCTACAATTTGCCGTGCACTATGCAAAGATGAATTATTAAATTTTTATTTGCAAATAAGCCTATGAGTTTATATGATTACTGTTCTCAGTTTACATATTAAGAAATTATGACTCAAAGTGAATAACTTGCCTGGTGTCTCATAGCCAATAATTTATACAATATACAGTTTAACCCAGGCTTGCCAGGTGGTGCTAATGGTAAAGAACCCACCTGCCAATACACATAGACATAAGAGATGCAGATTCGACCCTGGGTTGGGAAGATCCCCTGGAGGAGGGCACAGAAACCCACCCCAGTATTCTTGCCTGAAGAGTCCCATGGACAGAGGAGCCTAACAAGTTGTGGTCCATGGGATAGCAAAGAGTTGAACATGACCAAATGACTTAGCATGCACACACACACAGTTTCACCTAGGCATAAGAACTGATACTTTCAATCACTGCAGAAAATAAAATGTACTCATAATTAAAATAGATTATGAGAATTAAGCATTGGACTTTTAAAGTTGTAATTAAAAATTCAGACAAATTGAAGCATGTTCAAAATAAAAAGAATAAATGTATGAATTATTTATAAAAAATAGTATGGATAATAAAAATATACAATTCAAATCAACATAAGATATATGAAATGAACTTAATTTATAGTATATGCTTCCTCTGAAGAGAAATCTATATTATAATGAAAAGAATGCTTGATATGATTAAGAATGGCAAATAAGTTACTGGAATCATAAAAGACATTCAACTACTTGCAACTTTAAATTTCAGCTCAATTTTCACTCATAGACTTTAAAAAAAATAAAATATGAAAAGACATCGTTAAGATAAATAGCCTTTAGAATCAAGAGGACATATAAAATAAATTAAAAAATCATTTTCAAAATGTCTAAGTGAAACCTTATATTAGTATTTATGACTAAATAAAGCCTTAAATATTTTTTCCTAAAACATTATGGTATACATTTTAATACATTACAGAACATTTGCAAATTAATGCTGTCCCACTATCCCTAGACCTAGGAGAAATTTAAATCTGAGATTCACAATCCATTTACCATTCACCTAGTCACACAGATTACTGCTGTGTATCTCTCTTTTTTTTTAATTTAAATTTTTATTTTTTAGTTTGTTTGCTTTACAATACNTACATTTTAATACATTACAGAACATTTGCAAATTAATGCTGTCCCACTATCCCTAGACCTAGGAGAAATTTAAATCTGAGATTCACAATCCATTTACCATTCACCTAGTCACACAGATTACTGCTGTGTATCTCTCTTTTTTTTTAATTTAAATTTTTATTTTTTAGTTTGTTTGCTTTACAATACTATATTCATTTTGCTATACATTGACATGAATCAGCCATGAGTGTCTATGAGCTCCCAATCCCGACCCCTCTGCCCGCTCCCACCCCACACCATCCCTCTGGATCATCCCCATGCATCAGCCCCAAGCATCCTACATCCTACATCGAACCTAGACTGGTAATTTATTTTAAATATCAATTGTGAGCCTTTTTTTCTTTTAACAAAGTTGATGGGGCAAAACAAAAACCAATGAAAGAGCTGAAAAATTAGATACTTCTTACACCAGGTAGTTGTGTTCATTTGCTGCTTCAGGAGGTATTTCCAGGTAACATGGAGGTCAGCTCAGCACCTAGGAAGCATATAACCAATGCTGGTTTTGATATTCCACTACCCCTGCCTTCACAAAATAATATGAAATTTGAACATAAAAGGCACATCAGAGTAACCTATATAATCAATTTATAGACAAAATCAGAGATACAGAGTTGACTAAAAGAGACAGAATAGCTCCCATTCATTTAGTTGGTGACAATATACAGCCTTGACATACTCTTTTTCCTATTTGGAACCAGTCTGTTGTCCCATGCCCAGTTCTAACTGTTGCTTCTTGACCTGCATACAGATTTCTCAAGAGGCAGGTCAGGTGATCTGGTATTCNGGGTGGTGTCATCTGCATATCTGAGGTTATTGATATTTCTCTTGATTCCAGCTTGTGTTTCTTCCAGTCTAGCGTTTCTCATGATGTACTCTGCATGTAAATTAAATAAGCAGGGTGACAATATACAGCCTTGACGGACTCCTTTTCTTATTTGGAACCAGTTTGTTGTTCCATGTTCAGTTCTAACTATTGCTTCTTGACCTGCATACAGATTTCTCACGAGGCAGGTCAGGTGATCTGGTATTCCCATCTCTCTCAAAATTTTCCACAGTTTATTGTGATCCACACAGTCAAAGNCTTGACGGACTCCTTTTCTTATTTGGAACCAGTTTGTTGTTCCATGTTCAGTTCTAACTATTGCTTCTTGACCTGCATACAGATTTCTCACGAGGCAGGTCAGGTGATCTGGTATTCCCATCTCTCTCAAAATTTTCCACAGTTTATTGTGATCCACACAGTCAAAGGCTTTGGCATAGTCAATAAAGCAGAAATAGATGTTTTTCTGGAACTCTCTTGCTTTTTCCATGATCCAGTGGATGTTGACAATTTGATCTCTGGTTCCTCTGCCTTTTCTAAAACCAACTTGAACATCTGGAAGTTCATGGTTCATGTACAGCTGAAGCCTGGCTTGGAGAATTTTGGGCATTACTTTACTAGCACGTGAGATGAGTGCAATTGTGTGGTAGTTTGAGCATTCTTTGGCATTGGCCTTTCTTTGGGATTGGAATGCAAACTGACCTTTTCTAGTCTCGTGGCCACTGCTGAGTTTTCCAAATTTGCTGGCATATTGATTGCAGTACTTTCACAGCATCATCTTTCACGATTTGGAATAGCTCAACTGGAACTCCATTGCCTCCACTAGCTTTCTTTGTGGTGATGCTTTCTAAGGCCCACTTGACTTCACATTCCAGGATGTCTGGCTCTAGATGAGTGATCNTGCCTTTTCTAAAACCAACTTGAACATCTGGAAGTTCATGGTTCATGTACAGCTGAAGCCTGGCTTGGAGAATTTTGGGCATTACTTTACTAGCACGTGAGATGAGTGCAATTGTGTGGTAGTTTGAGCATTCTTTGGCATTGGCCTTTCTTTGGGATTGGAATGCAAACTGACCTTTTCTAGTCTCGTGGCCACTGCTGAGTTTTCCAAATTTGCTGGCATATTGATTGCAGTACTTTCACAGCATCATCTTTCACGATTTGGAATAGCTCAACTGGAACTCCATTGCCTCCACTAGCTTTCTTTGTGGTGATGCTTTCTAAGGCCCACTTGACTTCACATTCCAGGATGTCTGGCTCTAGATGAGTGATCACACCATCATGATTATCCAGGTCATGAAGATTTTTTTTGTACATTTCCTTTGCGTATTCTTGCCACCTCTTCAGTCCATACCATTTCTTTCCTTTATCGAGCACATCTTTGCATGAAATGTTCTCTTGGTATCTCTAATTTTCTTGAAGAGATCTCTAGTTTTTCCCATTCTGTTGTTTTCTTCTATTTCTTTGCATTGATCACTGAAGAAGGCTTTCTTATCTCTTCTTGCTATTCTTTGGAACTCTGCATTCAGATGCTTATATCTTTCCTTTCTCCTTTGCTTTTTGCTTCTCTTCTTTTCACAGCTATTTGTAAGGCCTCCCCAGATAGCCATTTTGCCTTTTTGCATTTCTTTTCCATGGGAATAGTCTTGATCCCTGTCTCCTGTATAATGTCACGAACCTCATTCCATAGTTCATCAGGCACTCTATCTATCAGATCTAGGCCCTTAAATCTATTTCTCACTTCCACTGTATAATCATAAGGGATCTGATTTAAGTCATACCTGAATGGTCTAGTGGTTTCCCCTACTTTCTTCAATTTAAGTCTGAATTTGGGGCAATAAGGAGTTCATGATCTGAGCCACAGTCAGCTCCCGGACTGTATAGAGCTTGTCTATCTTTGGCTGCAAAGAATATCATCAATCTGATTTCGGTGTTGACCATCTGGTGACTAGGCCAAATAATGAAAATCTGAAGCAACTCTTTGGTGTTTTCAAAAAATAGTGCTAGTTTTAATCCTAGATTCTATTCCCTATTATGTTTTTAGGTAGCTTTCTTCTAAATGCTTAGTAGGTTTTTTAGGAACAGAAATAATACTAGTAACCAAAATAAGCAATTATAATTCAAGTAATTTTGTGCCAAAAGGAGAAAGGAATTTTGGGTGTTTTTATCTAGGTTGTTGCTTTCCAGATTGGTTGAAATTAACAGAAGTTATTCGAAACTGTGTGGGTGAATTTTTAGAAACCACACTCCCCACCCCCATACAGATACCTGGTGGGATATAACGCTGTCTGATCGGTCCTTTTGGGAAGTTTGTATATATCAGCAATAGCTGATAATGAGTAGTTTCTCCTTGCTCACTAACCTTTGTTCCACTATTTAGTTTCTTTTCACTTTATGTTTACAATGGCTGTGATCCTACTTTTCCTCTGCTTTCTATTTCGTACCTTCACCATCACGTCCTATATTCTAACATCCATAAATAGAAGTGTTAAAAGCCTTTGTGTTTGTAAAGTAAATTATGCTATAGGTACAATGTTTGGTACAGTGCATTTCTCAAACATCTGTAATTTTTTTTGCTAGAAGTTATATGTTGACAGATAAAACTATTATGTGTGTGTGTGTTCTCAGTTCCTCAGTCATGTCTGCCTCTTTGCAACCCCATGCCTTCCAGGCTCCTCTGTCCATGGGATTTTTCAGGAAAGAATACTGGAGTTGGTACCCAGTTCCTTCTCCAGGGGATCTTCCCAAACCAGGGATCAAACTCATTGCAGGAGGATTTTTTACGGTTGTGCCACTTGGGAAGCCCCAAACCTGTTATATATCCATTTAAATATTTTGTAAAACATTTGGCTAAACTAATACTGTACTTTTGTTTAACTACTTTTTATCATAAATTATACAGTTTGTGCTCCCCAGGTGGTGCTAGTGGTAAAGAACCCACCTGCCAATGCGTGAGACATAAGAGACGAGGGTTTAATCCCTGGATTGAGAAGATCCAGTGGAGGAGGGCATGGCAACCCTCTCCAGTATTCTTGCCCAGAGAATTCTATGGATTGAGGAGCCTGGCAAGATCTAGTTCATGGGGTTGCAAAGAGTCGGACATGGATGAAGCAACTTAGCAGCAGCATACAATTTGTATAATTAAACATAAATGTAGAGTTTAGGAGGCACAGTACTAGGAAATATTAGTCATATGCGTAATATAGGGAGCTTTTACTTTTTAATTTCTGCAGTGGTTTTACTTACAAGGAGTTATATGACTAGATGTTTCAATTGAGAAGTCATCTATATAATCTCTTAAAATCCTAATACATGGGGAAGAATTTGTGACTTCTCCAGGAGAATGAGGAGGAGGAATAAAGGCCTTTTAATCTTCTAGATTATCAGACCTGTTGGGAATTCTGAATGATTGTTTACTTTCAACTTATTGTTTATTGAGCAATTGCCCTTGGAATGAGCTTGATAAAAGCAAGTGGACCAAGAGGATGTGGCTTTAGACATCGTTGCTGGAGAGAAAGTTGAGAGCTGTTTTGGGCCAGAATAGGGTGTATGGAGAGGTCGAAGGAAACATAAGATTTTTGACAAAAGAGAGATGAGGTGAGACTTGAAACTGTTATTTGAAGAGTGGTTAAAGAAATCTTTTAGTTTGGAAGGAGAATGAGTCTCCTTCTGTTAGTTTCCTTCTGTTGCTGTAACAAATTATCACTAATTCAGTGGCATAAAGACACAGATTTATACTCTTAACAGTTCTAATGGTCATAAGTCTACATGCATGGCTGCACTCCTTCTGGAGGCTGTATGGAAGAATCTGTTTTCTTGCCTTTTTTTAGCTTCTAGAGTTTGCCTGCATTCCTAGGCCCACGGCCCCTTTCTCCGTCTTTAAAGCGCATCGCTTCAGTTTCTGCTTCATCAGATCTACTTTCTCTCTGATCCTCCTCCTTGCCTCTTATCAGGACCCTTGTGGTTACACTGGATTCAACAGGATAATTCAAGATAATCTCTCCATCTCAAGATCTTTAATCGCATCTTCAGAGCCTCTTCTCTGGTAGCTTTTGGGCTTCCAGGTGGTTCAGTGGTAAAGAATGTACCTGCCAGTGCAAGAGAGGCAGGAGATGTGGATTTGATTCCTGGGTTGGGAAGATCCCTTAGAAGAGGCAACAGTAATCCACTCCAGTATTCTTGCCTGAAAAATCGCATGGACAGAGGAGTCTGGTGGGCTACAGTCCATGGGGTCACAAAGACAGGGCTGAGCATGAGCAGGAGCTAATAGGTTTTGGGGATTAGGACACCAGCATCTTTGGGGGAACCAGTATTCAGCCTACCACAACAGTCATGGGAGACTTGATAACTGTATTCAGGTATTTGAAGGGCTGACAGTGTGGAAGCTGGAAGAAGGATTAGGCTTCTTCTGTGTGGTCCCAGGGGATAGAATTAGAACTTGTGGGTGGAAATTACAGAGAGACAGATTTGTACCCACTGTAAGAGAACTTTGTAACAGAGCCGTGAGGATGGAGTGGGCAGTCTCAGAAAGCAACATGTCCCAGACACTGGCAGTGTTGAAAAGAAGATGAAAGATCTCATACAGGAATTGTTACAGGTAGAATCTAAGCTTTGGCTGGATCTAGACAAGATTTAGACCTTTGGTAGCCCTGAGATTGAGTGACTCTCTTTGTATAGTCCAGAGCTGTCAGCATTTGGGTCTGAAACATGGCCTCTATCTTAGCAGCTGGACTTTGAGTCCATTAGTTGCTTTATTGCTTTGTCGTCACTCTTTCAACACTGTGGCAAGGCCTAAAAGAGAGATTGAAAACAAGGGCTATAGATTTAGGAACTCACTGCTGAGACAGTGACCCAACTCTATTTGGTAAAAATTCTTGTTGGTTAAATATGTTTTCACATATTTTAATGCCAATTATTAAAAAATCATCCTAATCAGGTAAAAAAAAATAACCCAGAATAGATGGCATTCCTAAAGTTATATTGAAAGGAGTTTGAATTTTTAATTCTGCAGTTTTCCTAATAGGAGATAACATTTTTTTAGAAATCATTGGTCTCATGTGAAGACTCAAGGTGAGGCATATAGTAAGATAGAGATAGTTTATCCATGCTAAATATTTTATGGTTTCAATTGCAAGATCTAGTCGTGCACTTTCAGGTACACCCAAAGGCTATAATGCAGCTCAACGAATTAAGATAAAGGTGTGTATACTGGGGAGTAGCTTTTTCCTGCTTGTCAGTGAAGATTGCATTGGGAGACCTGAAAAAGTTTGTGTGCTTTTTGTACTTTTAGACATCGCATGATGTGTTTTGTACCAAAGTTTCTTCATACATTTTTAATAAGTGTTATAGATTAGAACTTCTGAGGCAGAGGCGGAGGGGGGGGGCTGCTGCATTCACTTTGAGGAGTGTTTTTGCTGAAATTGAGCTAAGTTGAGCCTAGTTTCTAACCAGTCCAGCATAGTGCAGCATCATGACATTTACCTTTTTTCCTGAAGCAATTGTGCTTCCTATTATCCAGTGATCTTGTGACTGTATTAAGGATCCACAAAAGATTTCCATAGTTTCACTAGCTTCCTCCTTATTTTTCAGACTTCAGTTTGTTGTTTTTAGTCGCTAAGTCCTGTCTGACTCTCTTCTGATCCCATGAACTGTAGCCCACCAGGCTCCTCTGTCCATGGGACTTCCCAGGGTAGAACATGGAAGTGGGTTGCTATTTCCTTCTCTAGGGGATCTTCCCGACCCAGGGGTTGAACCTGTGTTTCCTGCATTTGCACGTGGTTCTTTACCTCTGAGCCACCAGGGAAGCTCATTTCAGACCTGTCCTAGATAGTAAATATGCTTAAGTACCCTGTTAGGTAAACCAAATGCTCAGTTAAAAATTCTGTGCCATTACATAGGATATGGAAAGGGAGGCAATCCCATCCGACGGTGTGACTGGGGTATAAATCAGCAAATTATAGCATTGGAAAGGACTCTGAGAAATTCTTACCTTACCATCTAAAGAGACAAATGACCTAAATTTCTAGAGTAGGTTTCTCAAGATGCATAATCGAAAGCTAGGTTTTGTAAATTCTGGATTTTAGGGCCTTCAAGAACCCTCTGAAGCTGCAAAATTTCTGTAAATGTGTCTTTTTAATGGCACAGGAGTCCATGGAAAGTGAAAGTGAAAGTCGCTCAGTTGTGTCTGACTCTGTGCGACCCCATGGACTGTATGGTCCATGGAATTCTCCAAGCCAGAATGCTATAGCGAGTAGCCTTTCCTTTCTCCAGGGAATCTTCCAAACCCAGGGATCGAACCCAGATCTCCTGCATTGCAGGTGGATTCCTTGCCAGCTGAGCCACCAGGGAAACCCACAAGGGTCCATCAGTTCAGTTCAGTCGCTTAGTCGTGTCCAACTCTTTGCAACCCCATGAATCACAGCACGCCAGGCCTCCCTGTCCATCACCAATTCCTGAAGTTCACTCAAACTCATGTCCATCAAGTCGGTGATGCCATCCAGTCATCTTATCCTCTGTTGTCCCCTTCTCCTTCTGCCCCCTATCCCTCCCAGTATCAGGGTCTTTTCCAATGAGTCAGCTCTTCACATGAGGTGGCCAGAGTATTGGAGTCTCAGCTTCAGCATCAGTCTTTCCAGTGAACACCCAGGACTGATCTCGTTTAGGGTGAACTGGTTGGATCTCCTTGCAGTCCAAGGGACTCTCAAGAGTCTTCTCCAACACCACAGTTCAAAAGCATCAATTCTTCGGCGCTCAGCTTTCTTCACAGTCCAACCCTCACATCCATACATGACTACTGGAAAAACCATAGCCTTGACTAGACGGATCTTTGTTGGCAAAATAATATCTCTGCTTTTGAATACGTTATCTAGGTTGGTCATAACTTTTCTTCCAAGGAGTAAGCGTCTTTTAATTTCATGGCTGCAATCACCATCTATAGTGATTTTAGAGCCCCTCAAAATAAAGTCTGACACTGTTTGCACTGTTTCCCATCTATTTGCCATGAAGTGATGAGACAAGATGCCATGATCTTCGATTTCTGAATATTGAGCTTTAAGCCAACTTTTTCACTCTCCTCTTTCACTTTCATCAAGAGGCTTTTTAGTTCCTCTTCTCTTTCTGCCATAAGGGTGGTGTCATCTGTATATCTGAGGTTATTGATATTTCTTATTGTCTTTTCTCATGTGAGTTGTGATGTTTCTGTTTTTGCAATGACAGGTGATTATTTTTATTGCATTCTCACCTTTTTGTTAATCATGTTGGGTATTTTGAGTCCTATTTAAATATTTTGTTTTAATGGGTAGTTATCCTATCACGGTTTAGCATGACATTTTGCTTTCTCTTCTGGTCTTTGATTCCAGTGATGGTTAGAGTCTTTGTGGTATTTTTTTGTTCTGCTTATCTGGTACCAGTGGGGTTCCCACTGGTCCCTGCTGGTTCTACTAGAGGAGGTGGGAGGAGTTACCCCATACTAGGCAAACTTGTGTCTCTGTATAGAAGAGGGAAGCTTCAGGCCCATGGGGCCAAAGATACTCTCCAGGTTGATCACTCGTGGTGAAATTTGTCTTGCCAGTGCCCTTTGGACGTCTCGTTATCTCTCAGTAGAGCAGAGAATTCTCAGATTTTGAGGAGAAGGAAACTGCTTCCCCTGTTTGCTGCATCTTAGAGGGACTTTCAGTCATAACCCCGTGCTTTTGATGGTGGCTTAGCTGGTATTGTTGGAGAGATTCTTGTTGAATCCTGGAGAATAATGAGCCTGCCTAACCACTTTCTATGCTGGGTTGGGGATTAGAATGTGCCAGGACTGGGTTATAGTCTTAGGCTGAGAGGTACCTGGCATCTAAGATGCCCTTTCTGTCATCTTGGGGTCCCAAACCAATATACCTTCTTTTTACTACCTTCCAGAGTATCTTTTGATTGTCTTCTTTATTTTTAGATTTTACAGTTGCACTTAGAGAGAAGCAGGGAGAAACTGGTCTAAGCCATCTTGTTTGGACTAAAGGTCCCAACGATGTTAAATTTTTTTTTTTTTTTTTTGAGGATGTGTATACTTATATATTGACTCTAGCAATGACCTTATGTGATAATGTAAATGTTGATTTTATGTACATTACTTTTACTTTGAATATATATATAAGTGTTTCTGAAGTGAAACACAATGGCTAAATAGAATTCTTCTTTTTTGAATGGGTAAACTTAAGTTGAAACAGGAAAACAATGGTCAAATATTGAGATATTAGTGTATATACAGTGGATATGTTCTGTGTGTGTGTGTGGCACAGTCATCTCTCTTGCATGTATTAGCCCTGGTCTAATGCTTTTTTCCAACTCTGGCTTGTCTTTTCATTATCTTAGTGCTCAATATCTTAGGACTGATTTCTTTCGATGTAAAGAAGTTCTTAATTTTTGTTTAGCCCAATTTATTTTTTAAAAGTGATGAATCCATTTCATAGCCTTAGAAATCCTTGGCTAGCCCAGGTTGATAATCTTTGTTTTCTTCTAACAGCTTTATAGTTTTGACTTTCACATTTAGATGTACAGTCTAGCTGGAACTGATATTTGTTTATTATGCAAAGGCTCAAGATTGCTTTTTTTTTCTTTGTATGGATATTCAGTTCACTCAATGCTATTCAAAAGGCCATCTTTTCCCCACCACACTTGAAATATAATTTGTCTTGTAAATCTGGTATCTTGGGACTTCACTGGTGTCCAGTGGCTAAGACTCCACTCTCCCAATACAGTGGGCCTAGGTTCAATCCCTGGTCAGGGAACTAGATCCCACCTGCCACAACTAAGACCCAATACAGCCAAATAAATAAACGTTTTTTAAAAAATCATGTATCTAGAAGTGAGTCTTTTTCTGGACACATTATACCAGAGCTGATAATAGACGTATAATTTAAGTCACAAATGTGAGCCATATGTGTAACTATAAATTGTCTAATAGCCACATTAAAAAAGGGCAAAAAGAAACTAATGAGATTTATTTTTACAATATATTTTATTTAATCAAATATACAAAAATATTAATAAGTAATAAGTTATTGAGTACCAAAATATCTTACATTTTTTGGTACTATGTCTTTGATATTGGAGATAATTTTTACATTTACAGCAGATCTCACTCAGGCACAAAGTTGATCTTTGTTTAGGTTTCAGAAAATTTACAATCGAAAAAGGAGCTTCACATACCTCAGTTGGTCCAAGCCGTGCTTAAAAGTTTTCCAGTAACTGAGTCAGTTGTTAGTTCTTGAATTTAAATTCGTTCAGTTCAGTTCAGTTCAGTTTAGTCGCTCAGTCGTGTCTGACTCTTTGCGACCCCATGAATCACAGCATGCCAGGCCTCCCTANTTGGTCAGAAAATAAATTGGTACCACCACTAAGGAGAACCACATGGAGGTACCTTAAAATACTAAAAATAGAGCTACTCTATGACCCTGCAGTCCCACTCTTGAGTATAAATCCAGAGAAAACATGGTCCAAAAAAATATATACACCCAAAAGTTCATTATAGAACTGTTTTCAATACTCCAGACATGGAAGCAAACTAAATATCCATCAATATAGGAATAGACACAGAAAGTATGGTATGTATAGATAATAGAGTATTACTCAGTGACTAAAAAGGATGAGATAATGTCATTTGCAGCAACATGGATGACCCTATAGATTGTCAGGCTGAGTGAAGTAGGTCAGACAGAAATAGAATTATGTATATGAATCTGTTTCTGTTTTGTAAATAAGCAAGCTTTTATCATTACTTTTCAGATTCATGCAAGGGATATGATAAAATATGTAGAGCTTTATTCCTTTTATCTAATAAAATGTTCAGAAAATGAAATCAAGTTCTAACAAAGTGTGGTCCACTGGAGAAAAGAATGGCAAACCACTTCACTATTCTTGCCTTGAGAACCCATGAACAGTATGAAAAGACAAAAAGATAGTACACTGAATGATGAACTCCCCAGGTTGGTGTAAGTGAAAGTGAAGTCACTCAGTCATGTTCGACTCTTTTTGACCCCATGGACTGTAGCCTACCAGGCTTCACTGTCCATGGTATTTTCCAGGCAAGAATACTGGGGTGGGTTGCTATTTCCTTCTTCAGTAGATCTTCCCCATCCAGGGATCTAACCCAGGTCTCCTGAACTGTAGACAGACACTTTATCATCTGAGCCACCAGGTTGGTAGGTGCCCAATGTGCTACTGGAGAAGAATGGAGAAATAACTCAAGAAAGAATTAAGAGACATAGTCAAAGCAAAAACAAGGCCCAGTTGTTTATGTGAATGCTGATGGAAGTTAAATTCAATGTTGTAAAGAACAATATTGGATAGGAACCTGGAATGTTAGGTCCATAAATCAAGGTAAGTTGGAATTGGTCAAACAGGAGATGGCAAGAGTGAACATCAAATTTTTAGAAATCAGTGAAAGAAAATGGACTGGAATGGGTGAATTTAATTAAGATGACCATTATATCTACTACTGTGGGCAAGAATCCCTTAGAATTAATGGAGTAGCCATCATAGTCAACAAAAGAGTCTGAAATGCAGTACTTGGGTGCAATCTCAAAAAAGACAGACTGATCTCTGATCATTTCCAAAGTAAACCATTCAATCACATGGTAATCCAAGTCTATGCTCCAACCAATANAGATGACCATTATATCTACTACTGTGGGCAAGAATCCCTTAGAATTAATGGAGTAGCCATCATAGTCAACAAAAGAGTCTGAAATGCAGTACTTGGGTGCAATCTCAAAAAAGACAGACTGATCTCTGATCATTTCCAAAGTAAACCATTCAATCACATGGTAATCCAAGTCTATGCTCCAACCAATAATGATGAAAAAGCTAAAGTTGAATGGCTCTATAAAGAGCTACAACATCTTCTAGAACTAACACCAAAAGTGTTGTCCTTTTCATTATTGGGGAATGGAATGCAAAAGTAGGAAGTCAATAGATACCTGGAGTAACAGGCAAATTTTGCCTTGGAGTACAAAATGAAGCAGGGCAAAGGGTAACAGTTTTGCCAAGAGAATCCACTAGTCATAACAAACACTCTCTTCCAACTACACAAGAGAAGACTCTGCACGAAGACATCACCAGATGGTCAATACCGAAGTCAGATTGATTATATTCTTTGCCGCCAAAGATGGAGAAGATTTATAGCCAACATTAACGAGACTGGGAGCTGACTGTTACTTGGATTATGAATGCCTTATTGCAAAATTCAGACTTACGTTGAAGGAAGTAGGGAAAACCACTAAGAATATTCAGGTATGACTTAAATCAAATCCCTTACGATTATATAGTGGAAGTGAGAAATGATTCAAGGGATTAGATCTGATAGACAGAATGCCTGAAGAACTTTGGGCAGAGGTTCCTGATATTGTACAGGAGGCAGTGATCAAGATCATCTCCAAGAAAAAGTAATGCACAAAGGTAGAATGGTTGTTTGAGGAGACTTACAAATAGCTGAGAAGAGAAGAGAAGTGAAAGGAAAGGAGAAAAGGAAAGACATACACATTTGAATGCAGATTTCCAAAGAATAGCAGGAAGATTGTGATCAATGCAAAGAAATAGAGGAAAACAATTGAAAAGGAAAGGCTACAGATCTCTTCAAAAATATTAGAGACACCAAGGGGACATTTCACACAAAGATGGGCACAATTAGTAACAGAAATATTACAGAACAAAAAAAAGCAAAAGGTGTTAAAAAGAGGTGGCAGGAATACACAGATCTCACGATCCAGATAATCAC
Source organism: Neotragus moschatus (assembly GCA_006410615.1). NCBI lineage: Eukaryota > Metazoa > Chordata > Mammalia > Artiodactyla > Bovidae > Neotragus > Neotragus moschatus. The sequence continues at coordinate 47,501 of SJYA01001722.1, forward strand.
GTTGGTGTGATCATTCACCTAGAGCCATTCATCGTGTAATATGAAGTCAAGTGGACCTTAGGAAGCATCACTATGAACAAAGCTAGTGGAGGTGGTGAAATTCCAGTTAAGCTATTTCAAATCCTAAAAGATAATGCTGTTAAACTGCTGCACTCAATATGCCAGAAAATTTGGAAAACTCAGCAGTGGCCACAGGACTGGAAGAGGTCAGTTTTCATTCCAGTCCCAAAGAAAGGCAATGTCAAAGAATGCTCAAACTATTGTACCATTGCAATCATCTCACACTCTAGCAAAGTAATGCTAAAAAATCTCCAAGCCAGGCTTCACCAGTACATGACCTGGGAACTTCCAGGTGTTCCGGCTGTATCTAGAAAAGGCAGAGGAATCAGAGTTCAGATTGTCAAATTTTTCTTTGGGTCATAGGAAAAAACAAAAAGAATTCTGGAAAAGCATCAAAGTATTTCATTGTGTAGGTCACAGCAAACTGGAAAATTCAGAAAGATATGGGAATACCAAACCACCTGACCTGCCTCTTGAGAAATCTGGATGCAGGTCAAGAAGCTACAATTATAACTGGACATGGAACAATAGACTGGCTCCAAATCAGGAAAGGAGTACATCAAGACAGTATATTGTCACCCTGTTTCTTTAACTTATATTCAGTGTACATCATGGTAAATGCTGGAATGGATGAAGCACAAGCTGGAATAAAGATTGCCAGGAATAATATCAATAACCTCTTATATGCAGATGACACCACTCTTATGGTATAAAACATGGAAGAACTAAAGAGCCTCTTGATGAAAGTGAAAGAGGAGAGCAAAAAAGTTGGCTTAAAGCTCAACATTCAAAATACTAAGATCATGGCATCCGGTCTCATCACTTTATTGCAAATAGATGCTGTTATTTGAGATGTGCAAACATTGGAAAGAGTGACAGACTTTATTTTGGGGCTCCAAAATCACTCAGATGTGGACTTCAGCCATGAAATTAAAATATGCTTGCTCCTTGGAAGAAAAATTATGACCAACCTAAACAGCATATTAAAAAGCAGAAACATTACAATGCCAACAAAGGTCTATCTAGTCAAAGCTATGGTTTTTCCAATAGTCATGTATGGATGCGAAAGTTGGGCTATAAAGAAAAGCTGCGTGCAAACAAATTAATGCTTTTGAACTGTGGTGTTGCAGAAGACTCTTGAAAGTCCCTTGGACCGCAAGGAGATCAAACCATCAGTCTTAAGTTAAATCAGTCCTGAATATTCATTAGAAGGACTGTTGTTGAAGCTGAAACTCCAATATTTTGGCCACCTGATGCAAAGAACTGACTCATTAGAAAAGACCCTGATGATGGGAAAGATTGAAGGCCCTCCTGCGACAGAAAATGAGATGGTTGGATGGCATCATCAACTCGACGGACATGAGTTTGAGCAAGCTCTGGGAGTGGGTGATGGACAGGGAAGCCTGTTTTGCTGCAGCCCATGGGCTGGCAAAGAGTTGTATATGACTGAGCTATGGAACTGAACTGAACTGAATTGATTCCTTTTATTCCATGGCTGATGCATACCACATTTCTTCATCTTATTAGCCAGTGGCATAGGATCTTCAGATCTACATGATTCTGTGTTTACATTGCTTTCTATCTTACAATAATCCTTGTGACTACATCTGGATCACCTATTATCATTCAGAATAATTACTGGTTTCAAGATTTCTAACTCAACCACATTTTCAAAGTCCCTTTGCCCTTTAAGGTAACATAATGACAACTTCTAGATATTAGTACATTGACATAGAGGGGGCCATTATTTACTCTACCATACAGAGTAAGGCATAATAAGAAAAGTGTTTCCAACTCTACTCTTAGCTTGGTGCAAAAGTAAATACAGTTTTGTATTATTGAACTTTGCCATTTGATATTATAATACATTGTAAAATGTGGTTATGTTATACATCATTTTGATAGGCACTTCTCACTTTATGTTGCGTTGCTAGAGTTATTATTTACTGTTTATTTTATATTTGTTTTAGACTTTAGAAATGATATTAGACAAGAAGCAAATTCAAGTGATTTTTTTCTTTTTTTTAGTACAAACAGGATCATAAAGCAGCAGCAACAACTCACAGCACAAACAGCACATTTGGATTTGGTCCAGGAATTGTTAACAAAGGTACAATGCAGAGGTAGTTCAAGAAGTTGTGCAAAGGAGATAAGAGACTTGAAATGAAGAGTTTAGTGGCTGGCCATCAGAAGTTGAGAACGACCAGCTGAGAGCATCATCAAAACTGATCCTCTTACCAGCTACACGAGAATGTGCTGAAGAACTTAGTGTCGACCTTTCTGCAGTCATTTGGCATTTGAATTAATTGGACAGGTGAAAAAGCTTGATAAGTGGGTACCTCATGAGCTGATTGCAAAACAAACAAAATCATCATTTGGAAGTGTTTTCTTTTATTCTACACAGCAACAGGGAACTGTTTCTGGATCAGATTGTGCTACGTGATAAGAAGTGGATTTCATATGATAACTGTGACAACAAGCTCAGTGGTTATACAGAGAAGAAGCTCCAAAACACCTTCCAAAAACAAACTTGAACCAAATAAAAAGGTCATGGTAACTATTTGGTGGGCTACTGCTGGTCTGATTTATTACAGCTTTCTGAATCCCAGCAAACCACTAAATCTGAGAAGTATACTGAGGATATTAATGAGATGCACCCAAAATGCAATGCCTGTAGCTGGCATTGCTCAACAGATTGAGCCAAATTCTTCTCTAAAACACTGCCCAACCACAACTCACACAACCAATACTTCAGAAGTTAAATGAATTTTTATTCAAAAATTGACTATTAATTTTGCCTCATCTACCATATTTACCTGACCTTTGCCAACTGATTACCACTTCTTCAAGCATCTCCACAACTTTTTGCAGTGAAAATGCTTCCACAACCAAAAAGTTGAGGTTTCACAGAAAAGAGCAAAATTATGTAAAGCAATTATTCTTCAATAAAAAATAAGTAATTTTTTTTAATCAAAGGGACATAAGAAAAAAAAAAAAAAAGAGGCAGAAAATGCTTTCCAAGAATTTGTTGAATCCAGCAGCAAAGACTTACACTATAGGAATAAGCAAGCATAATTCTCACTGGCAAAAGTATATTGATAGCTGTTGTTGTTCAGTCACTTAGTCGTGTCCAACTCTTTGCAACCCCATGAAGTGCAGCACTCCAGCTTTCCCTGTCCTTCACTATCTCCTGGTGTGCACTCAAACTCGTATCCATTGAGTTGGTGATGTCATCCAGCCACTTCATCCTCTGCCATCCCCTTCTCCTCTTGTCAGTAATCTTTCCCAGCATCAGGGTCTTTTCCAGTGAGTCAGTTATTAACATCAGGTGGCCAAAGTATTAGACCTTCAGCTTCAGCATTAGTCCTTCCAATGAATATTCAGGACTGACTTCCTTTAGGATGGACTTGTTTGATTTCCTTGCTGTCCAATAGACTCTTGAGAGTCTTCTCCAGCATCACAGTTCAAAAGTATCAATACCTTGGTGTTCAGTTTTCTTTATGTTCCAGCTCTCACATCCATACATGACTACTGGAAGAAACATAGGTTGACTAGATTGTTTTCCCAGTAGTCATGTATGGATGTGAGAGTTGGAACATAAAGAAAGGTGAGTGCTGAAGAACTGATGCTTTTGAACTGTGGTGTTGTAAAAGACTCTTGAGAGTACCTTGGACAGCAAGAAGATCCAACTAGTCCATCTTAAAGGAAATCAGTCTTGAGTATTCATTGGAAGGACTGATGCTGAAGCTGAAATTCCAGTACTCTGGCCAGCAGATGCAAAGAAGTGACTCATCTGAAAATACCTTGATGCTGGGAAATATTGAAGGTGGAAGGAGAAGGAGATGACAGAGGATGAGATGGTTGGATGGCTTCACTGACTCAGTGGATATGAGTTTGAGTAAACTCTGGGAGTTGCTGATGGACAGGGAGGCCTGGTGTGCTGCAGTCCATGGAGTTGCAAATATTTGGATATGACAGAGTGACTGAACTGAACTGAACTGAGGTGGACCTTTGTTGCAAAGTGATGTCTCTGCTTTTTTATATGCTGTCTAGGTTTGTCATTTCTTTCCTTCCAAGGAGCAAGTATGTTTCAATTTCATGGCTGGAGTCACCATCTGCAGTGATTTGGGAGCCAATGAAAATAAAGTCTCTCAACTGTTTCCATTTCTCCCCCATCTCTTTCCATGAAGTGATATGACTGGAAGCCAAGATCTTAGTTTTTTGAATACTGAGTTTTAAGCCAGAGTTTTCACTCTCCTCTTTCACCTTCATCAAGAATCTCTTTAGCTCCTCTTTGCCTTCTGCTATTAGATTGTTGTCATCTGCATATCTAAGGTTATTAATAATTTTTCTGGCAATGTTGATTCCAGCTTGTGCTCCATCCAGCCTGGTATTTTGTTTTGATGTACTATGCATATAATTTAAATAAGCAGAGTGACAGTATACAGCCTTGATGTACCGTACCCCTTTCCCAATTTTGAACCCATTCATTGTTCCATTTATGGTACTAAATGTTGCTTCTTATCTAGCATACAGGTTTCTCAGGAGACAGATAAGGTTGTTTGGCATTCTCATCACTAAGGGTTTTCCACATATTATTTCGATCCTCACAAAGGCTCTAGTGTAATTAATAAAGCAGAAGTAGATGTTTTTCTGGAACTCTCTCACTTTTTTCTATGATCTAGTGGATATTGGCAATTTGATATCTGATTACTCTGCCTTTTCTAAATCCAGCTTTTACCTCTAGAAATTCTCAGATTCATCTACTGTTGAAGCCTGAATTGCAGGATTTTGAGCATAAACTTGCTAGCCTGAGAAATGCATGCAATTGTGAGGTATCTTGAACATTCTTTGGCATCACCCTTCTTTGAGATTGGAATGAAAACTGACATTTTCCAGTCCTGTGGCCACAGCTGAGTTTTCCAGATTTTCTGGCTAATTGAGTGCAGCACTTAAAAAGCATCATTCTTTAGGATTTAAAATAGCTCAACTGGAATTTGATAATCTCCATTGGCTTTGTTTGTAGTAATGCTTCGGAAGGCCCACTTGATTTCACATAGAGCCAAGGATGTCTGTCTCTAAGTTAGTGATCACACCATAGTGGTTGTTTGGGTCTTAAGGCCTTTTCTGTACAGTTCTGTATATTCTTGCCACCTCTTCTTGATATCTTCTACTTGTGTTAGGTTCCTATTGTTTCTTTCCTGTATGCTGTCCATCTTTACATAGATGTTCCCTTGGTATCTTCAGTTTTATTGAAGAGATCTCTACTCTTTCCCATTTTATTGTTATTCTCTGTTGCTTTGCATTGTTCACAAAAGAAGCCTGTCTTATCTCTCCTTGTTCTTCTTTGGAACTCTGCTTTCAGATGGGTATATACCCGTTCAGATGGATATTAACTGTAATGGCTATTTTGATTATTAAAGATGTGCTTGAGTGTAGTTATAATGATTTAAATTTCACAGTCTGAAACCACAAGTAATTTTGTACCAGTCTAGATTTCCTAGACTTAAACATCTCTTTTGATGGTTTAGTCGCTAAGTTGTGTCTGACTCTTGCAACCCCATGAACTGTAGCCTGCCAGGTTCTTCTGCCCATGGGATTTTCCAGGCAAGAATACTGGAGTGGGTTGACATTTCCTTCTCCAGGGAATCTTCTCGATCCAAGGATTGAACCGAGGTCTCCTGTACTGCAGGCGGATTCTTTACTGACTGAGGTGTCAGGGAATCCCTTAGAAACATCTCTAAGAGTCATAATAAAGTACTAGAAAAACCAAATGCTATTTAAATATTAAAAGTAAGCATTACTACTGGTATTTACCCTATGTTTTCCTTTTCAGTTCATTTTCTACATTTATTTTAATTGGAGGATAATTGCTTTACTATGTTGTGTTGGTTTCTGCCATACATCAACATGAATCAGTCACAGGTATGCATATGTCCCCTCCCTCTTGAACCTTCCTCCCACCTCCCACCCAGCCCATTCCTCTAGGTTGTCACAGAGCCCTAAGTTTGAGCTCCCTATGTCATATAGCAAATTCCCACTGGCAATCTATTTTACATATGGAAATGAATATGTGTAATGCTACTCTCTCAATTTGTCTCTCTATCTTCTGCCCCCACTGTGTCTGCAAGTATGTTTTCTATGTTTGTGTTTCCATTGTTGCCCTGAAAATAGGTTCATCAATGCCATCTTTCTAGATTCATATATATGTGTTAATATGTGCTATTTGTTTTTCTCTTCCTAACTTACTTCACTCTGTGTAATAGGTTCTAGGTTCATCCACCTCATTAGAACTGACTTAAATATGCTCCATTTTTTGGTTGAGTAGTAATCTGTGTATGTATATATACATATATATATATATATCACAACTTGTTTATGCATTCATCTGTCAATGGACATCTAGGTTGCTTCCATGTACTAGCTGCTGTAAATATTGCTGCTATGAACATTGGGACACACGTATCTTTTTCAATTATGGTTTCCTCAGGGCATATGCCTGGTGGTATGATCACTGGGTCATATGGTAGTTTTACACCTATTTTTTTTTCCCCCTTTCTTTTTTAAGAAATCATATTGTTTTTTATAGTGGCTATAACAATTTATATTCCCACCAACAATCCAAGAGAATTCCCTTTCTCCATACCCTCTCCAGAGTTTATTGTCTACTTTTTATTGACTTTTTGATAATGGTCATTCTGATCTGTATGTGGTGATACCTCACTGTAAGTTTGATTGCATTTCTGTAATAATGAGTGATATTGAGCATCTTTTCATGTGTTTATTAACCATCTGTATGTCTTCTTTGGAGAATTGTCTGTTTAGGTCTTCTGTCCTTTTTTGATTATTTGTTTTTCTGGTATTGACCTGCACGAGCAGCTTGTATATTTTGGAGATTAATTTTTTGTCAATAGTTTCAGTTTCTATTATTTTCTCCCATTTAGATGGTTATCTTTTCCCCTTGCTTATAGTTTCCTTTGCTGTGCAAGAGCTTTTAAGTTTAATTAGATCCTACTTGCTTATTTTTGTTTTTATTTCCATTATTCTAAGAGGTGGATCATAGAGGATTTTATTGTGATTTATGTCAAGGAATGTACTACTTATGCTTTCCTGTAAGAATTTATTATTTCTAGCCTTACATTTAAGTCTTTAATCCCATTTGAGTTTATTTTTATGCATATTGTTAGGAAGTGTTCTATTTTCATTCTTTCACATGTAGCTGTCTAGTTTTTCTAGCACCATTTATTGAAGAGGTTTTCTCTTTTCTATTGTATATTTTTGCCTCCTTTGTCAAAGTGAAGTGTCCAGGGTGTATGGGCTTATCTCTGGGCTTTTTATCTTATTCCATTGGTCTATATTTCTGTTTTATTTTTTGTGCCAGTACGATACTCTCTTATTGCCTATAGCTTCGTAGTATAGTCTGGAGTCAAGAAGGTTGATTTATCCAGCTTCCCTTTTATCTTTCTTAAGATTGCTTTGATTGTTTGGGGTCTTTGTGTTTCTATGCAAATTGCAAAGGTTTTTGTTCTAGTTCTGTGAAAAATGCCTTTGGTAATTTGATAGGGATTCCATTGAATCTGTAGATTGCTTTGGTTAGTATAATCATTTTTACCATATTGATTCTTCCAATCCAAGAACTTGATATATCTCTCCATCAATTTGCATTGTCTATTTTTTTTATTTTAAAGTAGATTTTTCTTTCATTTATCTAAATTTTATATAAAATAGTTTACCCATGCAGGCTTTTCAATAAATACAAAATTAACACAATAATTAGAATTCATAAAACAGTATAAGCATGCAACGGACATGTATACTTTGATTGTCTTTATGCATGATAAGCAAAAATACCACTTGAAAATAGTCAGGAATAGTTTAGTATAAAATCTTTAAACATACTGTTAGAAAATCTTTAAATATACTGTTAGCAAATTTTTAATGTAAAATCTTTAAATATACTGTTAGAACAGTCATTACCATACAGTTATACAATGAGAAACAATCACTTATTGAAATTCTATTCATAGTATGCCAACATGGAATATACTTTTGCATGTACAAAATATAACTACTAAAGATATTAAAAGAAAAAGCTTTAGAAGTAATATAATACATATTCTACCCAAAAGAAGCAAATTGTTAACGAATAATTTGATGATTGAGAGTATTTCTTTGTACATAAACAATGTTTGATTCCTTTGTCAAAGAGTCTTATTCAGGTCATTGATTAGTCTGAATTCTGACATTTAAATCAGCAGTGTAGTAATGTAATAAAGAAATGATATTACAAACACCAATCTTATTTGGAATATGTATACTCATGTTCTAATTCAAGATAGAGAAGAAAATTTAAATTTATAATCTTTAATCATATATCACATCTTGTACATAGCCATAGCATTTTATTTCCTTCACAGAATATACTTCTCTTTTTGAAATATATCAATATGACAAAATATTCAGTCTAATTATACAATATACAGACTTATTTATTGTTATTTTATGATGGTGTTTATAACTACTCAACATATTTTGTATATCTGAGTCACATATTCTGTCATGGTAGCAATAAGTTGTGAGGTCTCTGAGGACATAAACTTGTAGCTTGCATTACATTTTGACCAAGGCAACACTGAGCTCAATGAATGGAAGAAATAATTTTAAATGACCAAATTAACTGATTTCAACATAAAAATCAAATCTTAAAAAATATTCAGGGCTCCTTTTCTAATTTTATTTTTGGTTCCTATAATTGACAAAGTGGAGAATGCAAGAGGAGAGCAAGTCTTCAATGGATTAAAAAATTGTTCAGCAATTTCTAAGCCTGAGGAAAAGCATGTGAATGGACTCTATTTTAAAATTCTATTATACCAGTAAATCTAACTTCAATAATATTTCTTTAAGAACACACATTTTTGTGATTTTTTTCTGTTCACAATAAAATAAATACTGAACTACATATTCAGTTTCTTTCAAAAAGGGCACCATGTACCATTTATGCCTACTCAAATTCAAACTGATAATAGTGTATTTTGATATATCATTTTCACACTTATTTCTTCAGTCAACATCCTTGTACAGTATTCATTTGAAGAAAAATAGAATAACTTACAAGATATGTTTAAGACTGTAAAAGGCTCTGTGTGTCTTTAGTAATAAAAGACTAGGGATATAAAAGTATGATCTGGGTTCTATCAACATCAGGCAAGTTCAGTTGTTCAGTCATGTCTGAATCTTTGTGACCAGATTGACTGTAGCAAGCCAGGCCTTCCTTTCCATCACCAACTCCTGGAGTTTATCCAAACTCATGTCCATTCAGTTGGTGATGCCATCCAACCATCTTATCATCTGTCATCTTCTTCTTCCCCCAGCTTCAATCTTTCCCAGCATCAGAGTCTTTTCTAATGAGTCAGCTCTTCTCATCAGGTGGCCAAAGTATTGGAGTTTCAACTTCAACATTAGTCCTTCCAATGAACATTCAGGATTGATCTCCCTTAGGATGGACTGGTTGGATCTCCTTCCTGTCCAAGGCACTCTCAAAAGTCTTCTCCAACACCGCAGTTCAAAAGCATCAATTCTTCAGTGCTCAGCTTTCTTTATAGTACAACATGCAGGACTACTGGAAAAATCATAGACTTGACTAGACTGACCTTTGTTAGCTAAGTAATGTCTTTGCTATTAAATATGCTGTCTAGGTTGGTCATAACTTTCATGTCAAGAAGTAAATGTCTTTTAATTTCATGACTGCCATCACCATCTGCAGTGATTTTGGAACCCCCCAAAAATAAAGTTTGCCACTGCTGCTCATGGTTCATGTACTGTTGAAGCTTGTCTTAGAGAATTTTGAGCATTACTTTACTAACATGTGAGATGAGTGCAATTTTGCAGTAGGTTGAGCATTCTTTGGCATTGCCTTTATTTAGGATTGGAATAAGAACTGATCTTTTCAAGTCCTATGGTCACTGCTGAGTTTTCCAAATTTGCTAGCATATTGAGTGCAGCACTTTGATAGCATCATCTTTTAAGCTTTGAAGTAGCTCGACTAAATTCCATCACTTCCACTAGCTTTGTTTGTAGTGATGCTTACTAAGGCCCACTTGACTTCACATTCCAGGATGTCTGTCTCTGTGTGAGTGATCACACCATCGTAATTATCTGGGTTATGAAGATCTTTTTTGTACAGTTCTTCTGTGTATTCTTGCCTCCTTTTCTCAATATCTTCTGCTTCTGTTAGGCCCATACCATTTCTGTCCTTTATTGAGCCCATCTTTGAATGAAATATTCCCTTGGTATCTTTAATTTTCTTGAAGAGATCTCTAGTCTTTCCCATTCTACTGTTTTCCTTTATTTCTTTGCCTTGATCACTGAGGAAGGCTTTCTTATCTCTTCTTGCTATTCTTTGGAACTCTGTATTCAAATGGGAATATCTTTCCTTTCTCTCTTTGCTTTTTTACTTCTCTTGTTTTCACAGTTAATTTTAAGGCCTCTTCAGACAGCCATTTTGCTTTTTTGGTTTTCTTTTTCTTAGAGATGGTCTTGATCCCTGTCTCATGTACAATGTCACTAACTTTCATCCATAGTTCATCAGGCACTCTAGCAGATCTATTCCCTTACATCTACTTATCACTTCTACTGTATAATCTTTAGGGATTTGATTTAGCCCATATGAATGGTCTAGTAGTTTTTCTTATTTTTTTTCAATTTAAGTCTGAATTTGGCAATAAAGAGTTCATGATATTAGCCACAGTCAGCTTTCAGTCTTATTTCTGCTGACTGTATAGAGCTTGTCCATCTTTGGCTGCAAAGAATATAATCAGTCTGATTTCGATGTTGACCATCTGGTGATGTCCATGTGTATAGTCTTCTCATGTTGTTGAAAGAGAGTGTTTGCTATGACCAGTGCATTCTCTTGGCATTACTCTATTAGCCTTTGTTGTGCTTCATTCTGTACTCCAAAGCCAAATTTGCCTGTTACTCCAGATGTTTCATGACTTACTACTTATGCATTCCAATTCCGTATAATGAAAAGGACATCTTTTTTGGGTGTTAGTTCTAAAAGGTCTTGTAGGTCTTCACATAGCTATTCAACTTCAGCTTCTTCAGCATTACTGGTCAGGATATAGACTTAGATTACTATGTGATTGAATGGTTTACCTTGGAAATGAGCAGGGATCAGTCTGTCATTTTTGATATTGCACCCAATTACTGCATTTCAGACTCTTTTTTTGACTATGATGGCTAACCCATTTCTTCTAAGGGATTCTTGCCCACAGTAGTAGATATAATGATCATCTGAGTTAAATTCACCCATTCCAGTCCATTTTAGTTTGCTAATTCCTAAAATGTTGGTGTTCACTCTTGCCACCTCCTATTTGACCACTTTCAATTTGCCTTGATACATGGACCTAACATTCCAGGTTCCTTTCTCTTTACATCAGACAAACAAATGGTTAATTTATTCTGTGAATATATATTAAGATTTACTTTTGTTGTTTAAAAGACAGGATGCACAGGTCATAAGAGAAAAAAATTCAAGACTTTGTTTATAGCAATAGTTTTTTCAAGGTAAGAAACATGTATTTATAAATGTCTTAAAATTGTATTATATACTACTGTATAAGTTTATAATGTGTATCATGTACATAGGGATATGTGCTTATATATATAGGGCCATATACTTGTGAAGTGAGGTGTGTATACATGGATGTGTAAGTGTTGCCGTGTGCCACTGTGTGTATGACTATGTGGATGTAAACACAGGTGTTAATATGTATGCATGTGGGTGTCTAAGGGTGTATGGAAATAAGAGGGAATGTTATGTGGATGCACGTTGTATATGTGGGTATATATAGGAGTATATTTGTCTTTATGATTCACAACCAAGGGCAATTTTATTTACCAGGGAATTTTTGGCAATATGTAGATTTATTTTTCATTGTCACAACTGTAGGGGAGATGGGCTACTGATTTCTAGCAGGTAGAAGATGCTTACTCTTTGGAAGAAAAGTTATGAGCAACCTAGATAGTATATTCAAAAGCAGAGACATTACTTTGCCAACAAAGGTCTGTCTAGTCAAGGCTATGTTTTTTCCAGTGGTGATGTATGGATGTGAAAGTTGGACTGTGAAGAAAGCTGAGTGCTGAAGAATAGATCCTTTTGAACTGTGGTGTTGGAGAAGACTCTTGAGAGTCCCTTGGATTGCAAGGAAATCCAACCAGTCCATTCTGAAGGACATCGGCCCTGGGATTTCTTTGGAAGGAATGATGCTAAAGCTGAAGTTCCAGTACTTTGGCCACGTCATGCCAAGAGTTGACTCATTGGAAGAGACTGTGATGCTTGGAGGCATTGGGGGCAAGAGGAGAAGGGGACGAAAGAGGATGAGATGGCTGGATGGCATCACTGGCTCAGTGGACGTGAGTCTGAGTGAACTCCGGGAGTTGGTGATGGACATGGAGGCCTGGTGTGCTGCTATTCATGGGGTCACAAAGAGTCGGACACAACTGAGCGACTGAACTGAACTGACTGAACTGAGATATTAGATAGTTTCCCACTAGATGCTGTTTAAACAACTACAATACATATGCAACCACTTATAACAAAGGCTTTTCCAGTACAGAGCAAAACACCAATTATACTGAGCTTGAGAAACATTTGTATGGTGTGGTGTGTGTCAGTGTGTGTGATGGAGATATTTATATGGATATTATAAAACTTGCACAGTACACAGCAATCAATAACCATTTCTGTGATGTTACATTTCATGTCGTAAATAAAACCAGAGGTGATCTCCTCACATTCCTTTGCATCATTGGTATTCAACACTCCCAGAAGATTTTTACTATTCTTGTCTGACAAACCACTTACTGAGAAATAATTAACACCTACACAGTGTGAGTATGGGACATCTCTGATAACTCGGTAAAGATCCAGATGCAATGCAGGAGACCCCAGTTCAATTCCTGGGCTGGGAAGATCTGCTGGAGAAGGGATAGGCTACCCACTCCAGTATTCTGGCCTGGAGAATTTCATGAACAGTAGTTCATGAGGTCGCAAAGAGTTGGACACGACTGAGAAACTTTCACTTTCAGAGTGAGTATGACATAAAATTTTCCCCAAACCATAAACCTATCTTAATAAAGATTCCTTTTTACAGACTCTAAAAAAAAAAAAAAAAAAAAACCTTTTTAAGCTAGTGAAATAAACCTATTACCTTTAACAAGAGAATGTGTGTGCACTCACTTGCTTAGTTGTGCATGACTCTTTGTGACACTATGGACCCTATGGAGTTTGTAGCCTGCCAGGCTCTTCCATCCATGGATTTTTCCAGGCAAGAATACTAGAGCCATTCTCTTATTTATTTATTTATTTATTTTTTACTTTACAATATTGTATTGGTTTTGCCATACTTCAATATGAATCCACCATGGGTGTACACATGTTCTCAGTCATGAACTCCCCTCCCACCTCCCTCTCCATACCATCCCTCTGGCATGGGGATCATCCCAGTGCACCAGCCCCAAGCATCCTCTATCCTGCATCGAACCTAGACTGGCAATTCATTTCTTATATGATATACATGTTTCAATGCCATTCTCCTAAATCAAGCCATTTTCTATGCCTGAGAATATTCCTGAGCCAGGATACAAGAGAATAAGTAATGCTTGTTTAAAATCGAGTCTTTATGGAAGTGGATGATTTATTATTATTTGCCTTATTAAAACATAGATAATTGAACATATTTTATGTTTGGAATATATGCATATTGGATTTTTCATTTTAAATAGATCAAAGTGCAAAATGATCAGTTATTTATTCCTTTTCTCATCCACAGTCCTTGAAAGGCTTTCTAGTATTAAAAGTCCTGACATTTGCTAATCAAAAGCTATGCACTAGGTAAACGACTTAATGCTTTCCTTTCATTATGATTTCTATTTTCTCACTTTTCAGCTATTTCAGTTTCATCTTGATAGAAGAAAAGGCTGAAAATTACATCACCAGTATATTACTGCATTTGTCTGGGGGCACTTTTTAGATTGAAATGACACTAAATCCACTGGGAGGCAGAAACTATGGATGCAACCCACACAGCTGTGATCAAACCTTTGACTCTGTTGCTACAGCTGTCAAAAGAAACTGATATGAAATATGAAAAAAAAAGAGTTCTTATTTTTAACTGCCAGATATACACTATAACTCTCTCAAAATATTTTCTGTTGGTTATAAAAAAGATGCATACTTTTTCTGTCATAAAGCTAAAAAATGCATAATAAATACAGATTGCATATATGTCAAAGGCAATTTTGTTTATTAGCACAAAGACATGCATGCTATAATTTCATAGGTAAGGTTATTTCTGGCAATCTGCATACAATTTATTTTTAAAGCATATATTTATGGTAGCTGCATGAGGTCAGCTTTTTTCCAAAATGATAACGTAGAATGTCACAGCTGATATTTAGCTATTATTTTTAAACATTATTCTACATATAAAGTGCTCTTTTCTCACTGCAAAATAACACTAACAGCATGCCTTTGGGAGATTTAGAGGAAAGATACATCAATTTACATTTTTTGCACTTTCTCTCACATCTATAATGGGATATTGGGAGTATAAATAAATATTAGAGTAGTTTTGCATCTATTTCTTAAAAAGTTGCTGTTGTCAACATAAGTAGCTGAATTTGTATAGTTGTCTTCTGGTGTGCATAAGATGCTACAGTTTTCTCCTCTTTAAAAATCTTTACAAATGCTTTAAAAAGATGTCTGAGAGAATGGACAATCAGACTTATCTATGCCTGTGGGCTCATCTTTAATACATCATCTGTCTGTCTGGTTTTCATTTTGATAAGCAAGGCAACCCACATGATAACAAAGTCATTTATCTCCTGAGGTTACAACCATTGCATTCCTGGCTCCTTGATGAACAAACATATTCACTGCAGAGAAAGATAGACTAACATTTTACATCAGATTAAATAGGATTACACAAAATAGTTATAAACTATCAATCACAAATCATTGAAAATAAAAATGCTTTGCATTTTTCTATGGAAATTTATAGAGTTGAAATTGTTTCATGATCATGAAATTTGACATCTAAGTTGATAGTAGTCACCTCCTTGAATTGGGATAGTTTCTGGAATATGCAAATAAATGTTAATGAATATCAGATGGTGTAAAAAAGTGACTTCAGGTATCAATTAGCATGTGAACAATTACAAAATATTTTGAATTCCTATCTTATTAATAACTGCTTTTTTCTTGCTTTTGCATTTTATTTTAGTTGGAATATAGCTGATTCACTTTGTTGTACAGCAGAAACAAACAGAAAACTGTAAAGCAATTATACCTTAGTTAAAACAACTGCTTTATAATCAGTGCTATAGAGTATTAAGTATATTAATGGATGATAAAAAGCCAGTAAGCCATATGCTACGAGAAAGAAACTGATTTTTTGTTTTAATATTCCTGTATCTTTTACATTTCCTGGGTTCTTGAGCCAAATTTTAGAGTGAGAGGATAAAAAGAGCCCCAAGATAGCTCAGTTAATAAAGAATCCCTTGTGAGTCAGCTGGCAAAGAATCTGCCTGCAATGCGTGAGACCTGGGTTTGATCTCTGGGTTGGGAAGATCCCCTGGAGAAGGGAAAGGCTACCCTCTCCAGTATTCTGGCCTGGAGAATTCCATGGACTATACAGTCCACGGGGTCCCATAGAGTTGAACACAACTGAATGACTTTCAGTAACTTACTGCCTGCAATGCAGGGTTGGGAAGGTCTGTTGGAAAAGGAAGTGGCAACCCTCTCAAGTATTCTTGACTAGGAAATCCCATTGGCAGAGGTGCCTGGTGGGCTACAGTCCATGGGTTGTAAGAGCTGTCTGTGACTAAGCAACTAAACCACTACCACCAACAACTACCTAAAACTGACCAAAGACAGAGTGACACTGTGCTAGTCAATATAAAGAACTGTGAGTCTTACCAAGAATCCCTTTAAGAGATTTAATTTTAAAGTGAGACTACAAATATGAAAAACAGATATTTCCTTCCCTGTTAATAATGTATCTATATTAATATTTGAAGAAAAGCATCATCAAAAGTGTTTTAATCACATTTAGGACATGTTTAAATATTTTAGGAGAACAACATAAAGAAAAGAAAGAGAGTACAAAGTGGAAGGGTCATTTTCATGTATTTGGGATAAGCAAAACAAATTAAAGTGGTCAAAATTTGTTAACTATGATACATAGTTACTACCATGAAATCACTGATAGTTCAGTTCAGTTCAGTTGCTCAGTCGTGTCTGACTCTTTGTGACCCCATGAGCCGCAGCATACCAGGCCTCTCTGTCTATCACCAACTTCCAGAATCCACCCAAACCCATGTCCATCGAGTCGGTGATGCCATCTACCATCAGATTGTTTGTCATCCCCTTCTCCTCCTGCCCTCAATCAACCCCAGCATCTGAGTCTTTTCCAAAGAGTCAGCTCTCCACATCAAGTGGCAAAAGTATTGGAGTTTCAGCTTCAACATCAGTTCTTGCAATGAATACCTAGGACTGATCTCCTTTAGGATGGACTGGTTGGATCTCCTTGCAGTCCAAGGGACTCTTAAGAGTCTTCTCCAACACCACAGCATCAATTCTTCAGTGCTCAGCTTTCTTCACAGTCCAACTCTCACATCCATACATGACCACTGGAAAAACTATAACNATCAACTATCCATCTCTGAGTATATATGAGTAAACTCCAGGAGTTGGTGATGGACAGTGAAGCTGTAGTCCATGAGGTCACAAAGAGATGGACATGACTGAGTGACTGAACTGAACTGATATGTGTACATATATCTATAACAGTTTGCATAAGTTACTGAGGTTCTATATAGTTACCATATATTTTTAATATAGCTACATTTTTATTGATTCTTTCCTCTGCTATAATCACCATTCTGCTGTCTAGCTTATCCAGTGAATGATTTTATAACAGAAATTGGAGT
This sequence comes from Neotragus moschatus, assembly GCA_006410615.1. Classification (NCBI taxonomy): domain Eukaryota; kingdom Metazoa; phylum Chordata; class Mammalia; order Artiodactyla; family Bovidae; genus Neotragus; species Neotragus moschatus. The sequence goes on from SJYA01001722.1 coordinate 64,553, forward strand.
TTACCCTCCAGAATTTCCATTTTCAGTTTCTATTTCTCTGTATTTCTTTATCTTTTAATTTACATACTATTATATTTTTTACCTTTGAGTATATAATAGTAACTGATCCACTAATTCCAATAACTGACTCATCACAAGCTCAATCTCCATAGATCACTCTTCTTCTTAAGAATTTGTCACTTGTTTCCTTTCTTTAGGTATTTATTAATTTTGTATTATATCATGGATATTGTGAGGGTATATTTGGCAATCCTAATTTCTGCTAATACTCCTTCAAAAAGTCTTTCCTTCATCCCTTTCTCCTTTCCCTTCCTCCCTTTCTCCCTTCTCTCTCTCTCTCTTCCTCTATCTCTCTCTCCTCCTTTCCTGTTTCTTCTCTCTTGTTTCAGAAGGTGGTCAGATTGATAGGACTCAAACAACCAGTAGACTGTTGAGTAGTAGGTCAAATCTCAATTCAGTTCTTTGATTAATAAATGAGTTGCTTGAAGCCAAGTATTCATTTTTCAGAGTCCAGTCAGGTTTTTTGGATTTGGACAGAATTTATATTTAGAATTTTAGACCCATTTTCTATGGCTATTTCCTTTTCAGAACTCCTTGTTTATCCAGTTTGCAGAGGTTGTGTTTGATCTGAGTATTTTCCTCTTGTTCTTCAGGATACAAACACTACTATATATAAATATATATTTTTTTTAATAAAAAATGTAACCATGTGGTATGGTACAGACTGTAGACTGTGGCCAGTGTTTAGGCTAGATGCTATAAAGAAAGAAAATTCACTCAGTACTTTTCCCTTGTTAAATGGTAAATATCTCTAGATCGTGTCTACATTCAGTTGCTTCCTGGTTACATCAAGTAGTTTTTGTTTTTACTCATATGTGGCCTGCCTCTTGAGAAACATATGCAGGCCAGGAAGCAACAGTAAGAACAGGACACGGAGCAACAGACTGGTTCCAAATAGGAAAAGGAGTAAGTCAAGGCTGTATATTGTCACCCTGCTATTTTAACTTATATGCAGAGTACATCATGAGAAATGCTGGACTGGAAGAAACACAAGCTGGAATCAAGATTGTCAGGAGAAATATCAATAAACCTCAGATACACAGATAACACCACTCTTAGGGCAGAAAGTGAAGAGGAACTAAAGAGCCTGTTGATGAAAGTGAAAGAGGAGAGTGAAAAAGTTGGCTTAAAGCTCAACATTCAGAAAACGAAGATCATGGCATCTGGTTCCATCACTTCATGGGAAATAGATGGGGAAACAGTGGAAACAGTGTCAGACTTTATTTTTCTGGGCTCCAAAATCACTGCAGATGGTGATTGCAGCCATGAAATTAAAAGACACTTACTCCTTGGAAGGAAAGATATGACCAACCTAGATAGCATATTGAAAAGCAGAGACATTACTTTACCAACAAAGGTGTGTCTAGTTAAGGCTATAGTTTTTCCAGTGGTCATGTATGGATGTGAGAGTTGGACTCTGAAGAAAGCTGAGCGCCAAAGAATTGATGCTTTTGAACTGTCATGTTGGAGAAAACTCTTGAGAGTCCCTTGGACTCCAAGGAGATCCAACCAGTCCATTTTGAGGGAGATCAGCCCTGGGATTTCTTTAGAGGGAATGATGATAAAGCTGAAACTCCAGTACTTGGCCACCTCATGCAAAGAGTGGACTCTTTGGAAAGGAACTTGAGGCTGGGAGGGATTGGAAGCAGGAGGAGAAGGGGATGATAGAGGATGAGATGGCTGGATGGAATCACTGATTCGAGGGACATGAGTCTGAGTGAACTCTGGCAGCTGGTGATGGACAGGGAGGCCTGGTGTGCCTCCCTGGTGTGCCTTCATGGGGTCGCAAAGAATCAGATATGACTGAGCAACTGAACTGAACTGTTAGTTCTTGGCAAAATGGTTTGCCACATAATATCTTACTCAAGGAAAATGCAATAGGAAGTTATTCAGCATTAAAATTATAAATACTACTTTTTCTTTCTGAAAATGAGAAAATAACTGAAGTGTCACCCTGAAAACATAAAGTGAATTTTAATTTATTTAGTTCTCAAAGGATTCTCTCTCTCTTTCTCAAGCTAAATTGAAAAGTAAGATGTATTAATAGAGCATTTTTTTACTCAAATATTTCCAGATATTTACTTAAAGAAGTAACACCACAAAAAGACTCTCGCATTATCCAGGGAAAACATAATGAGTCATACCTGTCTTACAGTGAAATATGGATTAAAGTGAAGAGGATCTAGAAGTTTACACACATCTCTTTAAACCTTAAACTATCTAGAGATTTCTTACTGCTTTTGTTAATTACTCCTGCCTGAAGTAACACTGCAATCCAGATCTTTATTTGGCATTTCTGAATGGAGTTCTTCACAGCCAGGACTGATACTGAAGTCATATACAACAGTAGGAATGTACCGGATGTTAAACTGTTAAATTACTTCAGGAACTCTTGATGAGAATCTATTTCCTATGAATTGCGTGCTTTGATGGGGTAAACGAACCTTTGGAAATTTTCTAAGTTTTATTTTTAAAATAAAGTTTTTATTGAAGTCAAAAGTACATAAGGAAAGAACAAATCATGAAAATAGAAATACACAAGTGGTCTTAAAGCAAACATACATGTGCAAGTTCACCATGATCCAGGCAAGTAGCATGGGCATTCCAGAAGCTTCCTCATACAAACTCAGTAAATGATTCCATAATCTTCCCCACTTATGACCTGTTTGATTTCCAGAAGATTAGCTTTTCTTATTTGGAGACATTTGGAGATTTACTTAGAAAGTGAAAGTTTCTCAGTCATGTCCGTCTCTGCAACTCCATGGACTATACAGTCCATGACATTCTCAAGGCCAGAATACTAGAATGGGTTGCCATGCCCTCCTCCAGGAGATCTTCCCAACCCAGGGATGGAACTCAGGTCTCCCACATTGCAGGCAGATTTTTTACCAGCTGAGCCACAAGGGAAACCTGAGAATACTGGAGTGGGTAGCCTATCTTTTCTACAGCAGATCTTCCCAAGCCAGGAATCAAACTAGTGTTCCAACAGTGTTCAAATTATTTATTCACTCTACTGTTGATGAATATTTGTCAGGCTTCAATGCAGTGACTTTTAAGTATAGCATAGTTATGAATAACTTGTATTGGTGCTAAGATTTACCAGATTTTCCTTAGAGTAAAGATGGAGGATCACAGATTGTGGATATCTTAAGGTTTAATCAATGGTGACAAACAACTTTTAATAGTAGTTTTTCTTTTTCTTTTTTTTTTTCTTATTTACCCTCTCATAAGCAGTGTACATGAAATTCAGTTTCTCAAAATTTGTGATAATATTTGATAGTTTTAAAACTATAGTCTTTTTTTTTTTTTTGCTGTGCAAACTTACTGAGGTCTTCATCTGTATTTCTATGATGGCAAGCAAATATAAATAAATTTTTGATGTATTTTTTGACCGTGTGTATATCCTCTCTTGTGAAGTGCCTTGTTAAGCCATTTGCTTATTTTTTACGGCTGTCTGTCTTTTCTTGTACTTATCTCTGGATTCAAATATATTACAAACATATTGCCAACATAACGCCAGTATATTACAAGTATCTCTGCCACACTTTGGATTTGCTTTTTTACTCTAAGAGTGCCTTTTGATAAATTCTCAGTTTTATTAGTCTAACTTCTCAATCACTTCTGCAATAATGAGTGCTTTTTGTAATTTCTTAAGGAAATCATGAAAGCACATGCATATGTTATAATCTAGAATTTTTATTGTTTTGTATTTAATTTGGGGGAATCTAAAAATTGGGCTGACTTACTTTAAAAGGAGAGTGAGATTATTATAAAATATGCTACTCGAGTGGCTTGAGGTCATTTAGTATTTTAAGTATAGATTAGATGATTATTTAAAAAGAATTTCTTTTGATTCCTAGAGTTAATTTTTTTATATTGATATTATTTATCAATCTTTTAAAGGCCGTGTACTTTAATGTTTAATTGAGAGAAATATCATATGAGGAAATTTTAGTTCCGTCAGATTTACTTTATAAACTTTATTTATTTATTTGTTTTACTTTACAATACTGTATTGGTTTTGCCATACATCAACATGGATCCACCATGGGTGTACATATGTTCCCAATCCTGACCCCCCTCCCCATACCATCTCTCTGGGTCATCCCAGTGCACCAGCCCCAAGCATCCTGTATCCTGCATCAAACCTAGAGTGGCAATTCATTTCTTATATGATCTTATACATGTTTCAATGCCATTAGATAGTATTTATTAGGCCCATCATTTTTGGGAGGTTGATGAAAGTATTCTAAAGTTAGATTTATGGAAGTCTAGTAAGGAAGATCCTTTGGAGAAGGCATGGCAACCCACTCCAGTATTCTTGCCTGGAGAATACTATGGATACAGCAGCTTAGCAGGCTACAGTCAATGGGGTCACACAGAGTTGAACATGACTGAAACAACTTTGCATGCATGCATGTACGATTCTGTACTTCCAAGGAAAGATAAACCAGAGATCATATTGCCAACATAAACTGGATCATTGAAAAATCAAGAGAGTTCCAGAAAAACATCTATTTCTGCTTTATTGACGATGCCAAAGCCTTTGCCTGTGGGGATCACCAGAAACTGTGGAAAATTTATAAAGACATGGGAATACCAGACCACATGACCTGTCTCTTGAGAAACCTATATGCAGGTCAGGAAGCAACAGTTAGAACTGGATATGGAACAACAGACTGGCTCCAAATAGGAAAAGGAGTATATCAAGGCTGTATATTGTCACCCTGCTATTTTAACTTATATGCAGTGTACATCATGAGAAAGCCTGGGCTGGAGGAAGCATAAGCTGGAATCAAGATTGCCAGGAGAAATATCAATAAACCTCAGATACACAGATAACACCACTCTTAGGGCAGAAAGTGAAGAGGAACTAAAGAGCCTGTTGATGAAAGTGAAAGAGGAGAGTGAAAAAGTTGGCTTAAAGCTCAACATTCAGAAAACAAAGATCATGGCATCTGGTTCCATCGCTTCATGGGAAATAGATGGGGAAACAGTGGAAACAGTGGCTGACTTTATTTTTCTGGGCTCCAATATCACTGCAGATGGTGACTGCATCCATGAAATAAAAAGATGCTTGCTCCTTGGAAGAAAAGTTATGATCAATCTAGACAGCATATTAAAAAACAGAGACATTACTTGCCAACAAAGGTCCATCTAGTCAAGGCTATGGTTTTTCCAGTAGTCATGTATGGATGTGAGAGTTGGACTATAAAGAAAGCTGAGCACTAAAGAATTGATGCTTTTGAACTGTGTTGTTGGAGAAGACTCTTGAGAGTCCCTCGGACTGGAAATCAGTCCTGAATGTTCATTGGAAGTACTGATGTTGAAGCTGAAACTCCAGTACTTTGGCCACCTGATGTGAAGAGCTGACTCATTTGAAAAGACCCAGATAGTGGGAAAGATTGAAGGCAGGAGAAGGGGATGACAGAGTATGAGATGGCTGGATGGCATCACTGACTCAATGGACATGAGTTTGAGTAAACTCCAGAGTCTGTGATGGACAGGGAGGCCTGGTGTGGTGCAGTCCTTGGGGTCACAAAGACTAGGACACGACTGAGCGACTGAACTGATACACTTTAAACAGTTGAATTTTATAGTATTTAAATTTGTATGTATACATCTATTAATTTTTAAGTGTAAATATGTTCTAAGATTAATATATTTTAAAAGAAACACAACCAATCTTTTTTTACTAGTATAGACAATTCAATTTTGTTACCTGTGGTAATTATCCCCAAATTATATTTTGACTGATCTTACAAATACTAGCTCAGATTTATACTTATTATAAGTATATCATTTCATATATTTTGACATTTTTTTGAAGTGCTTCTGGTATCCTAAAAAAGTTATTGTTTTTTATCTGTGTATTCAACATGCTTTATTAAGAATCAGTCAAGCAAGTTATATTATATTTTTTAATAGCAGTGTTTCTTTGCTTCCTCCCACCCCCATTCACTAAATTCTGTTGGATCTAATTTTCTTCTCCAGGTTTAGTTTTTATTTTAGTTTTAAATTTCTTACTTTGTCCATACTCATATTAGAGCTGATTATTTTGTGTCAGTATTTAATGGTACCTCAACATTGTACTGTTTAAAAGACTAAAGTTTAGATAATTTGAGTAAATTGTTCAGAAATACAAAAGAAAAATTCTAAAATGAGGAGTAGAAATCTGTCCAACACCATCTCCATTACATATTGTTATTCCAGTTTACATAAAAGCAGATGCTTTGAGACAATATAGCATAATTTAAAAGAAATTAATGTTGGCTTAGGTAACACAATAGAAGATTTTGAAGGTGATAATTGGAGAAAACTATATGAAAGTATATTAATAATCATTTGGCACTTTTCCCAAGACATTTTAAGAAGCATAGTCCCTCGTAATTTCAGGGAAAACCTTAAAAGTAATCACCTCCATTTTTAGAGATATAAAATCAATGTTTAGAATAGGTACATAAATTGTTATTAAAATGGCAATAAGTGAGAATTTGAAACTCATAAATTTTGACTGAATATTTTGCTTCTTTTGAGCTTAATAATGTTTCTCATTATAGACAGGAGTTTATCTAATTTCTTTTCCCTTTTATTCTTGTTTTCTCAAAACAATCTTCTGAATTGTGTTTGTTTCTCTTTAGCTTAAACTAAGAATTTCTATCATTCACCTGCTCATACTAAAAGACTAGCAGACTTCAAGCTGTCCTATTCTTGACTGATCCTTCCCAGGAAATAGTATCTCAAGAGAAAACAGATCATTCTTGTATGAAAGATGAAGTGAATGTGTCATATGGGAGTGGACTCTCAAGCAGAACAGATGCAGAGAAATCCCTTCTCTCTGTTCCATATCATTTATTTTTTACTTCCTACATGGCAAGCTTTGTTTTAAGGTCTTAGGCAAGAATATTAAAAATATATAATAATTTTAAAAATGATTACTTTATTAACAGTAAAAATTAAAACTGTCTACCTTTCATGTACAACTTTTCTAAGTCTTTGTTACAGCAAAATTTAGATGCACAGTCAAATGTTTATTTACTGATCCCAGTTAGGTATTTTGATACTTTTGATGCAATCTGCTTCAAGCAATAAACACATTATTCTAGATCAATGCTAGAGGAAAGGGACTCTATAATCATGGAAATATCTAAGTAAATGTCAAAGTCTCTCCCTGTTTAAACTTTAATCAAGCTCTTCTGAATCATCTTCCTAACAGGTCTAGGTTTTTCAATTTCTGTGTCAGTCTTGGTTTTGCTTAGTTTTAGCAAAAATTCCTGTAAGGTTGTTTAGCTTAGAATTTCCCACCTTTGGTATCTCATCATCCTTAATATATGGCCAAATTCTCTTCACCATCACTTCCACAGAAGATATCTTATCATCCTGGCCTCTCATTAGCAAGAACCCTTTAGGTCAATTTAACAAAGAGTCTTTCTACCGATTCTTTACTAAAACTAGCAAGTGATTTTCCTTTTATCAATCTCTACATCATTTTCTTTGAGCATAAATCCCCACTTTCCTTTTATTTGAAATTGAATCCCATTTAAGCTCTTTAACTATTTTCTAGCTCTAGTTTTCTTCAACAGAGCTCAACCACAATCGGAGTTTTGAAGAGTGTGGAAAAATTTTGAAAAGGCACACTTTCAGCTTTGATAGTTTTATTATGCATAAAAAACAACCTCAAGATCTCAAGGCATTCAAACAACAAATAGTTATTTCCTGTGCAGGCAATGTGAGATTTGTGGACAATAAATAGTAGATCTGCTGTGCTCAGCTGGGCTTGATTTGACCTCGGACGTCTCCCTATGTCTATGTCCAAGCCCAGGATGTAGGAATAAATGTACAAATGAAAATAAAATAAAATAAATAATAAAATAAAATAAAATAAAATAAATTAACTAAGATTCTGCTTAGTTAATCCTTATAGAACTTATGATTATGTATGTATTAGTTGCTCAATCATACCCCATTCTTTGTGACCCCATGGACTGTAACCTGCCAGACTCCTCTGTCCATAGAGTTCTTCAGGCAAGAATACTGGAGTGGGTTGCCATTTCCTACTCCAGGGGATTTTCTTGACCCAGGAATCGAACCCACATCTCCTGCATTGTAGGCAGATTGTTTATCATCTGAGCCACCAATTGACTTCTAGTAAAAGACAAGCCATGGAGCTTAAATAATGTCTGAATAAGTACTGAGAACATTTCTTCCTTCAAGTGTGAGTTTACATTTCTAGGAAGAGGGGATTAAATCTCAGAAGCCTGGGGCCAGTGATTTATATTCCAAAGGATTATAAATGACTGGAGATCTGGGGGTTTTCTCCCTTGTCAGATAGGGAGAGAGGACAGCTGTCCCATTACCATGTAAACTACCATATTCATAATTTCAGGGTTCTATTCCTGTGGTGCAAGAAACCCATCTGTATGTGCTAGCCTAACCATCTGGTATTCATTACACTGCCCCAGAAAGAAAAGGAACTGGGAATTGGTGAATTATTGCAATTATTGTTTAAGTACAAATCATCTGTCCTTGATCCAGAAACTTTATGTTTCTGAATATTATTTATATATTTAATAATAGTATTTATATAAATAGAGGCATTAAGAACTTAAACTGGTAGTCACTGCTCTTACAGTGAAGAGGAGTACAGAGTGGTCCAAAAATATAAACAAAGTTTCCAGCTTCCACTTAAAGCTCCCACATTCATGTATACTTACATTTTATTGGCCTAAGCAGATCATATGATCATCAGCACAGAGTCCATGAGATGAGATAAGTATGGCAAAAATGGGAAGGAAATGAAAATTGTGAGTGAATATTACAACCCACGACAGTCCACTGAGCTTAAATGTTTCTATCCTTCCTGCACATTAAGTGTACTTATCCCTTTTCAAAACATCTAAGTTCTTATCCAATCATTGTGTCAAGCTTAAAATCAAGGTTAAAGTCAAGTCTGGATCAAATCCATTTCTGGAACTGATGTTCCATTTCTGATGTCTGTTGATTCAGAAAACCAAGAACTAAGACAAAAACTGATCATCTGCTTCACACACATGTACACACCCCACAGTGAAAAGAGGACTAAAATGACTAAAATAGATTACAGGTGACAAATGGAAAGCACACAGGCCATCTCTGGTTCCTAAGAATTTTGAAATTCAGCCAGAAGGACAGATGTTGCAAGATCATCTTATTCTTCAGTTAAGACAGTTTTTGATTGAGCCTTGGCTCTTCCCTCTGGGATTAGATGCTCTTTTATTCTTCATTGGATTTGGTTCCTCACATAAAGTCCTCCTGTTTCATTATCCTCCCTGACCAGATTTGAAATGGGAGTTAGGGAATATACCTTTCTTGGCAGCCATTCTGCTGATTTCCTGCTTGCTTCCTGCCAAAGATATTTGCACTCTCTAAGTCATTTTACATCTCTTTGAGTCAAGGTCTCTTTTAACCCAAACTGAAGGGATTTTTCATAATAAAGCCTTTGAAAATGCATTGGTGCTTGTTTTATTTCACTCAGCATCATCTGTACATAGCCACACCTTTCTTTCATTATGTCAGCTTAATTACTGATATTTTTAACTTATAAGGCTTTCCTGGGATGACACTTTATGGTTCCTTTACTTGATCCATTTTATTTAACTGAAAAGATGTACTAAGGNGCATTGGTGCTTGTTTTATTTCACTCAGCATCATCTGTACATAGCCACACCTTTCTTTCATTATGTCAGCTTAATTACTGATATTTTTAACTTATAAGGCTTTCCTGGGATGACACTTTATGGTTCCTTTACTTGATCCATTTTATTTAACTGAAAAGATGTACTAAGGTCACTTTATTCAAGTCAAAGCTCTTTTTAGAAAGACCTATGAGTCATGTTCTTGATTTGGCCTTAGTTCTTGTGTTCTAATTTAGAATTCTGGGGAAATAAATGTTTAGAAGACAGATATTGTAATAGCCTTTGTATTTACACATGAGTATACCTAAAAGTATGTACATTGTTGACAGATATTTACACTATACATATTACACTATACTAATGATTGTCTACAAAGATAAATTATTTTGTTTTTCCAGGTGTTCTTTATTCCAAATTTATTAGTCAAACATTTTCATAACAGTTTTGCATTTAATTTTAATCTGAATAATTTTTAACAAATATAATTACTCCTATTTTCCTCCTTTTTAATATAGTGATGAAACAAATCTCAGTGTTACTTAATGACCTTTTTAGGAAACCAAAAGATAAATTCATCATAAGAGATCTTAACAATTTTATTATTAAGAATTTGATAAAGAGAGAATCAAGTACAGGTGTTAAAGAAAATAAAATATAACTTGAAAGTGAAAGCGAAAGTGCTCAGTTGTGTCCGACTCTTTGTAACCCCATGGACTGTACAGTCCATGGAATTCTCCAGGCCAGAATACTAGAGTGGGTAGCTTTTCCCTTCTTCAGAGGATCTTCCCAACCTAGGGATCGAACCCAAGTCTCCCTCATTGCAGGTGGATTCTTTACCAGCTGAGCCACAAGGGAAGCCCAAATATATATAATTTAGAAGTTATAACTTTTATAAGAAATATAACAGACATATATACAAGTATAAATAATTCCAAGTAATGATAAAAAGTATAAGAACAACAATTATTATGAATTTAACCCATATAATAAAAGTTAGTTTTTAATATTTTGAAAGTATATTAAAAAGCATGATGTATGGCAAAACCAATACAATATTATAAAGTAATTAACCTACAATTAAAATAAATAAATTTATTAAAAAATAAAGTTAAATTTTAAAAAATAATAAACATTGAAAAAAAGCATGGAGAATTAACAATAATTTGATGACAAAATAAAACTCTAGTAATCTGAGCATAAAATAATTCAATAATTTTACAGCAAAAATAACCACAGATTCTGATCTTATATTATTCATATAACAATTTTCTATGAAAATTCATGATTATTACTTTAAATGTCTGTTTAGGCATGCTCAAATACATAAGTATATCAATTGTAATAATGTAAAGTTTTAAAATATAATACTTACTATACTGGTGTTTTTCTTTCTGGTTTACTTCACTGTGTATTATAAGCTCCAGTTGGCATTGAAACATGTATAATATCATGTAAGAAACGAATCACCAGTCCAGGTTCGATGCAGGATACAGGATGCTTGGAGCTGGTGCACTGGGATGAACCAGAGGGATGGNATCAATTGTAATAATGTAAAGTTTTAAAATATAATACTTACTATACTGGTGTTTTTCTTTCTGGTTTACTTCACTGTGTATTATAAGCTCCAGTTGGCATTGAAACATGTATAATATCATGTAAGAAACGAATCACCAGTCCAGGTTCGATGCAGGATACAGGATGCTTGGAGCTGGTGCACTGGGATGAACCAGAGGGATGGTACAGGAAGGGAGGTGGGAGGGGGGTTCAGAATGGGGAACACTTGTACACCTGTGGTGGATTCATGTTGATGTATGGCAAAATCAATACAATATTGTAAAGTAAAAAGAAATAAAAATAAATTTTAAAAAAGCAATAAATAAATTTGAGTTCAGTAGTTCAAAAAAAATAAAAAATAAAATAATTACTAAATTAAATAAAATCAGGTATATTTCATATTAAAATGTCCATCTGAATAAATCATAAGAACACTTTTAATAAAAAGATAGTAAGCATTACTTTTTTTACTTCTAAATTCATATTTTTCTGAAATGCTTATACCTAGTATAATTAGCAATTTATATTAATTATTACATTTAACCAAAGTAATCAATGTTTCTTTTCTCCAGACACAAGAGATGACTACAGGACAGAAAATTTAGAATAACTATTTTATTCTACATGGATACTTACTTAACATCATTATTAAAATTTGGTGCTCAAAAATAAACAATTTTAGCCAGACAAGCAGTGGTTTCTACTATAACAAACTCCTCTTGGCATACCTATGTTGTTGCTATTGTTTAGTCACTAAGTTGTGTCTGACTCTTTTGTGACCCCATGAATGATCAGAGAAGCCCATATTTACATACTGCAGAGCAATTAGAGTAGTTTAGGAGTAGGTTAAACCAAACAGACAAACCAACCAACTGTGTTTTCATTGTCTGTAATTTACCATCTAGGGCTCTGGATTCAATATTCATATTTGTTGTTGTTCACTTACTGAATAATGTCCAACTCTTTGTGATCCCACAGACAGCAGCACACCAGGCTACCCTATCCTTCACTATCTCCTGGAACTTGCTCAAACTCAGGTCCAACCAAACATTTCAGCCTCTGTCATCTCCTTCTCCTCTTGCCTTCAATCTTTCCTTGCATTAGGGTCCTTTCCAATGAGATGGCTCTTTGAATCAGGTGGATTAAGTATTGAAGCTTTAGCTTCAACATCAGTCTTTCCAATTAGTAGTCATGGATGATTTCCTTTAGGATTGACTGGTTTGACCCCCTTGTCCAAGGGAATCTCAGAGTTTTCTCCAGCACTATAGTCCAAAAGCATCAATTCTTTGGCTCTCAACCTTCTTTATGGTCCAACTCTCACATCCATACACAAATACTGGAAAAAAGAGAGCTTTTACTATACAGACCTTTGTCCACAAAATGATGCCTCTGCTTTTTAATATGCTGTGTAGTTTTGTCATAACCTTCTTTGCATGGAGCAAGTATCTTAATTTCATGGTTGCAGTCACAGTGAGTTTTGAGTCAAAGAAAATAAAGTCTGTCATTGTTTCCATTGTGTCCCCATCTATTTGCCATGAAGTGATGGGACTGGATGCCATGATCTTCATTTTTTGAGTGTTAAGCTTTAAGCCAGTTTCTTCACTCTCATCTTTCACCTTCTTAAGAAACTCTTTAGTTCCTCTTTGCTTTTTGTCATTACAGTGGTATTATCTGTATATCTGAGGTTGTTTATAGTTTTCCCAATAATCTTCATTCCAGCTTGTGAATCATCCAGCCTGGCATGATGCATTCCAAATATAAGTTAAATACACAGGGTGACAATATACAGCCTTAATGTTACTCCTGTCTCAATTTTGAACCAGTAAGTTGCTCCATGTCCGGTTCTAACTGTTGCTTCTTGACTCACATACAGGTTTCTCAGGAGGCAGGTGACGTATTCCCATCTGGTATTCTCATCTCTTTAAGAACTTTCCACAGTTTGTTATGATTCACACAGTCAAAGGTTTTAGCATGGTCAATAAAGCAGAAGTAGATGTTCTTCTGTAATTCTTTTGCTTTTTCTATGATCCAACAGAAGTTGGCAATTTGATCTTTTGTTCCTCTGCATTTTCTAAATCCAGCTTTTACATCTGAAAGTTATCAGTTCAAGTGCTATTGAAGACTAGCTTGTAGGATTTTGAGTATTACCCTGCTAGCATGTGAAATGAATGNAGATGTTCTTCTGTAATTCTTTTGCTTTTTCTATGATCCAACAGAAGTTGGCAATTTGATCTTTTGTTCCTCTGCATTTTCTAAATCTAGCTTTTACATCTGAAAGTTATCAGTTCAAGTGCTATTGAAGACTAGCTTGTAGGATTTTGAGTATTACCCTGCTAGCATGTGAAATGAATGCCATTTTGTGGTAGTTTGAACATTCTTTGGCATTGCTCTTCTTTGAGATTGGAATGAAAACTGACCTTTTCCAGCCCTGTGGCCACTTCTGTATTTTCCAAATTTGCTGGCATATTGAGTGAAGCACCTTAACAGCATCATCTTCCAGGATTTGAAATAGCTCAGCTGGAATTCCATCACTTCCACTAGCTTTGTTTGTAATAATGCTTCCTAAGGCTCACTTGCCTTCATACTCCAGGATGGCTGGTTCTAGGTAAGTGACCACATGATGTTGGTTATCTGGATCATTAAGACCTTTTTTGTACAGTTCTTCTGTGTGTTCTTGCCGTCTCTTTTAAATCTTTTCTGCTTCTCTTGGGTACTTCGGTTTCTGTCCTTTATTGTTCCCATCTTTGCATGAAATGTTTCCTTGGTATCTCTAATATTTTTGATGAGATGTTTAGTCTTTCCGGTTCTATTGTTTTCCTTTATTTATTTGCATTATTCTCTTACGAACATTTATCTCTCCTTGCTATTCTTTGGAACTCTGCATTCAGTTGGTTATATCTTTCCCTGTCTCCTTTGCTTTTTTTTTTTTTTTCTCTCTCTCTCTCTCTTCTTTTCTCAATGCTCATTACAAAAACTAGTTAAGCATTTTCTTGTTTCTGGTAACTCTGCCTGTTCCAGGTGGCCAATGTATCATGTTCAGAGTCTTAAATGCTACTGTGTAGCCATTGCCTTCTCTGAAGAACTGACAACTCAGAACAAAAGGAAAAGTTGATCTTGGTCCAGCTCCAGACAACCTTCTCTGAACAAACTAATCAGCAACTTTTGACAATGATGAAAATCCGATGTTGTGAACTAATGTTAGTGTGCTTAATTTCATCAGCCCTTGACCTAAAAGTGAGGTGGAGGTAGGAAAAAGAGAGTGGCAGGAACTGAGAAAGATAAACAATCCATGATGTCTAGAATCTGGCCTGACAACTTCTGTTGATCAGATGAAGTAGGAAAAGGACTAAGATAAAGTGAAAATAATAATAGTAACAAACAAAATGAGGTTACTGTACCAATCACAAAAATATTAATAGCTCCAAATCTCAGTTTATATGAACAAATGTTTATTAATTTAAGCTTTGTGTGTGTTCTAAATCACTGAGTCCTATCTGATCCTTTGCAACCTCATGGACTATATAGACACCAGTTTCCTCTGTCCNAGTGAAAATAATAATAGTAACAAACAAAATGAGGTTACTGTACCAATCACAAAAATATTAATAGCTCCAAATCTCAGTTTATATGAACAAATGTTTATTAATTTAAGCTTTGTGTGTGTTCTAAATCACTGAGTCCTATCTGATCCTTTGCAACCTCATGGACTATATAGACACCAGTTTCCTCTGTCCAAGGGATTCTCCAGGCAAGAATACTAGAGAAGTGTGTTGCCATGCTCTTCTCCAGGGGATCTTCCCAACCCAAGGATCAAACCCACATTTCAAGTCTCCTGCACTTGCAAGCAGGTTCTTTACTGTTAGCACTACCTGGGAAACCCTAATTAAAGCTTTGTTCTTAGTTGTCCAGTCATGTACAGCTCTTTGCAACCCCCTGAACTGTAGCCCACCAGGATTCTCTGTCTATGGGCATTTTCCAAGCAAAAATACTAGAGTGTGTAGCCATGTCCTAATCCAGGGGATCTTCCCAACCCGGGGATCGACCCTAGGTCTCCCTCAATGCAGGCAAAATCTTTACCATCTGAGCCACCAGGGAAGCCCAATTAAAGCTTTAATATGCATCTATTCTTCAAATCTTGTAGACAGATTAATGAAGATGCTCAGTCAGAGAATTACCCTTCTTGACAACATCAGCTCAAAAACGAAACTCCATTTTATTGGACCCCTTCTGACTCACCTAACAAATACCCAAATCCTGTAATATTATTACATATTTTCTAGTTCTTCCTTACAGAGACATCCAATATTTTTCTCTCAGTGTGTTTGTTATTGCAGCATGCTATAAAACTAACTTAGTTCAGTCACAGGACCATGATAGTTGAAAATAATCTTGTTTGGAAAGTGTCTGTTGGGGAAAAAATAGACAAAGTTTTATCGTTTCTTGGAGTTCCTGTCTTCTCTCTTTAGTGGAATCGAAGTTTTCTTGAAAATGAATTAAACTAAAAGTAAAGCAATAAATGTAAAAAATAGACAAATAAAGTAATAAATCTATAAAAATAGTTTGTAATTATTTAGCTATAAGACAATCAATATCTATTAAGAGTCAGGCTACTGGGTAGTACAAGCCCTTAAGAATCAAACCACTGTTTCTAACAGCAAATCATGGTGAATAAATAAATTTTTATAAATTATTTAAACTTTAATCATAAAATTAAGTGTGCACACTTTTACTGCTTGAAAAATTTTAACATAACTGTGATATTGGCAAAATACAGTCACAGTCTACAACTAACACTCTGCTATATTCATCACATACTATTATCTGTTCAAAAGGAAGACATTTACTACATGGAGCAATTATAAATGAGGCTACCATGCAAGAATTGTAGGGACAGTGTTTGATTTCACTACCCACTGGTTTTTCTGCCTATCTTGTTTGAAAGGTATCTTAAGTGTCTAGGAAATATGGCTCCTAAACTCAGTCCTTTAATATAGGCCTAGTGAGGATAGGACCAGATAAGTTTTTCCCATATTTGTTCCTTTGAAAACTGTAAGGGTTATTGAAAGTAAAATAATGTCTTTATAACTAAAAGGGTTATAGTACCTGGCATTAGGATATATGTGAATCGATGACATGTGCTTTAGAAATATGCCCTTTTAACCAACAAACATATATATATATACTTTTCCCCAGGGACT
Organism: Neotragus moschatus; assembly: GCA_006410615.1. Lineage (NCBI taxonomy): Eukaryota > Metazoa > Chordata > Mammalia > Artiodactyla > Bovidae > Neotragus > Neotragus moschatus. Next base: position 81,039 of record SJYA01001722.1, read on the forward strand.
GTATTCTGATGATCTTATTCTCAGATTTATGTAATATTTTCATTCTTGAATTTCTCACATGTAAATCCTCACTGCAAGCAGAAGGGCTTATGAGATCATAAAACACTATAGCTAGTTTTACTCCTTAGTAAGATATTCTGTCTTTATTTCAGAACCTTTTCTTTACTGCAGCAGAATCAATTAAGGAATAATGACAATCAGTCNTTATTCTCAGATTTATGTAATATTTTCATTCTTGAATTTCTCACATGTAAATCCTCACTGCAAGCAGAAGGGCTTATGAGATCATAAAACACTATAGCTAGTTTTACTCCTTAGTAAGATATTCTGTCTTTATTTCAGAACCTTTTCTTTACTGCAGCAGAATCAATTAAGGAATAATGACAATCAGTCTCCTTACAGTTCCAGTATAGACAGCTAGAGGTTTTCTTTCTGGTTACTAGAATCTAACATTCCCTACTGTTACAAGAAATATAATTCTTCTCACAATATTGCTAAGAGAAAATCCTCATATTTTTATATTTAGTTTAAATTTGCACCTTTAAGAAGTCTGTAGAAAGGTCTTTAGATATCTGTCCTTGTTAGTAATTGTCACCAAACTCACTGTATCTCAGGATTGTTTCTAATTTTTAAATTTATTTTCTAAGACTAATGCTGGAAACCATTTTTCCAGAGCAACAAAAACTTCTTCTACATTTGTGGTTACTGAAGAGGCTCTTGTGACCATAGTTTTTGGATTAACATGGTATATAGTTCCACAGTGAGAGGGNATGTACAGTTTTAAACTGACTGAGTGACTGAACTGCACTGATGTGAAGAACTCACTCATTTGAAAAGACCCTGATACTGGGAAAGATTGAAGGCTGGAGGAGAAGGGGATGATAGAAGATGAGATGGTTGGATAGCATCACTGACTCAATGGACATGAATTTGAGTAAACTCTGGGAGTTACTGATGGACAGAGAAGTGTGGCATGCTGCAGTCCAAGAGATTGCAAAGAATCAGACACAACTGAGCGACTCTACTAAACTGATAAAGAAATCTCCATATTGAAGATGATTTAACTGAGATATTCTATCACACATATAATAAACGTTACCAATTTTCCCAAGTCTTTTCCTGAAAATAGAAGCAAAAATACCTCTTCCTAACACATTCTATGAAGTTAACATTACCTTAATTCTAAAACCATATAAAATATTCCAAGAGAGGCATATTACAGGCAAGTATTTCTCATGAACCTAAGTGCATTAACCTCAAAATTTTTAGTGAATTGGATCTATTCATGTGTAAAAAATGTAATTCCCCATGCCCAGTCAAATTTATTTTTGGTGTGAAATACTGGTTTAATGTTCAAAAATAAATCAATGTAATTCAACATATCAACAGGCTAAAGAAGACAATTGTGTGATCAACTGACTAATGATCAAATTGACAAATGATCAATCACAGAAAAAAATAAAATCCAACTCATTCACACTCATATTCTTGGTTAAAAGAGTAAAACAATGATTAGCAAGCTAGGAGTGGAAAACATTTCTTCAACTTTAAACTTGATAAAGAACATCTACAGTTTCCTGCAGATGATATCATATATAATGGTGAGGAAGTAGATGGGTTACCCTTATGTCTGGAGAGAGCAAATTAGCCAAGTTGGCATGTTTAAGCTCTCTTGCTCCATATTTTGTAAATAATGAGTATTAACAGCTGAGATCATTTATAGCACAGTGCATCCATGTCATGAGGTTTATGTAACAGCTGAGATCATGTGTAGCACTATGCATGTGTGTCATGAAGTACTTGCCTGGTCACGGGCTACTTTGTGCTGCACAGACATATGAACTCCACCTAGAAAGTGGTGGCATTACAGCTACATAATGTCTGTGTCTGTGAGAGACAAAGTCATTAGAGGAGAGAATATAGCCTGTCTACTGCTAGGGCTTCTGCATCAGCCAGCAGAAAATATTGTTACAGCTATTGCATCAGTCAGGAGAGAATGAATGTGTGTGCAGTTCCTATGGCTCCTCATCTTCTTCCAGCCTCTTAGCTCACACTTTACCTACTATGGGTTCAATGAACAGTGTGCACAGTGTGACATGTAAGGCAACTGGCACTGTGAGCAGAGTCAGGGATACAACTGGCATAGTTGATAGGATACCCAGCAGATGGAAGAGCCTGAAGCTCCACTGTGTGGAGGAAGCCCATGGCCACCATATAACATGTGGTACCATGTGGCTGCAACCTTCTCTGCATGGGCTCCAGTGCAAGAAGGGGAGACGGTGGATGGTTCATGGTATAGCATTGAAAAAGCGTTATAGGCAGTGAATTCCCATTTGCTGAACAAGATGGTATGGACTGTCGCTATCATCATAGGGTGAAGGTGAATATGAATCAAGCCCTACATGATACCATGCTGGTGTGCAATGTGCAGAGACACTTGGATAGAACTAGAGCAATGTACACTTGCATTAGAGCAAGGACCCTGGGGCCCTGAAGAACCCAGCATCTCTGACAGTGAAGCAGTAAGTGAAGGTGAGATGGTGATGATGAACATTATGAGACTGCGGGTCCTCACTTGGCAGTGAGGCTTATTATACAGTAGAAAGTGAAGCATGAGCAGATTATGGCCAAGGGAGGGTATCCTCAAGAGATTGCCAACGTGACTGAGTTCATGACTTATTGACCATATACTCGGTTGGAGTTGGTCAACTTGGGTAAGTAGTTTTGACAAAAGCAAGAAGAAACCTTGGCAGCTTGGCTTTTGTGCCTCTGGGACACAGGGGTGGGCTTGGTGCCTGTGGCAGTATTATGGGTCCTTACTGAGAGAAGTAGAGGGACAGCATGTAAGAAGCCCTTTTAAAAGAGTGAAGACCCCATACGGGGCCCAAGCTGACAGGGGTCCCATCCAGGTTATGTGGATGCAAATGTGGCCTGATCTGTGTGAAGTATGCTGTAAAGGCTGTGTACTGTGATGCTGTACTAACCTCTGATTCTCTTGAAGATTTAGAACAGTGTGAAAGCATTTGGAACCTTGTGAGTGGGCTGTGAATGCCATAAAAATCACTTCCTTGAAGGGGTGGGCCTTGAACCTATTGATGGGGGGTTCAGATTCTTAATAAAAAACCCCACAGGGGTGGAGTTGTACCTATGGAGGCTTTCTTGCAATTTTGTAAGGACAGACTGTGGAAAGGATTTGGCCATGAAAGATAAACACACTCCACATGTGGTGGCTGGCTCTTCTAGCCCCTTGAGGGCAAGGACTGCAACATGAATTCAAGGTGATATCTGGTGTTGAGTTTTGCTATGTATTGAGGAAGAAACTGTTTGTTGTTATAACAGTTACTGCTGTTACAAGATGTAAATCCAAGGGTCGTGTTACTTAACAAGAGAATATCACAGAAGATGGACTGTGCAAAGAATGTGAGGTGAGAGAGCCTGAAGGGGTAGAGTGTGAGGAATGAGCAATTTAGCCAAGATGGTGTGTTCAGGCTCTCTTATCCCACATTTTGTAAATAATGACTATATAACTGCTGAGATCATTTATAGCACAATGCATGCCTATCATGAGGTTTATGTAACAGCTGAGATCACTTGTAGCATTGTGTATGCATGTCAAGATATACTCACTTGGTCACAAACTACTTTGTGCTGTACAGATTCATGAGCTCCACTTGGAAAGCAGCAGCATTACTGCTGCATCACGGCTGTGTCCATTTCTGTCAGCCATGAGAGTAGAGAATATAGTGTGCCTGCTGCTAGGGCTCTGTGTCAACCAGGAGGGAATACTGCCAAGGCTGCTGCACCAGCCCGGAGAGAGGCTGTGTTTTGTTAAGTTATGCTATGGCTGCTGCTACAGCTGCTATGTCAGCCAGGAGAGAATAAATGTGTCTGCAGTTCTTATGACTCCTCATGTCTTCTTCCAGTCTCTTAGCTTGGGCTTTGCCTACCATGGATTCAAAAAACAGTGCACATAATGTGAACAGTGAGATAATTGGCACTTTGAGCAGGGTCAGCAGTACATATTAAGATAAGGATAAGAAAAAGATTTAATCTCTGATCACTACTATTTAACATTGTATAGGAAGTTGTGGTTGATTGAATAAGATAATAAACAGAAATATAATTTTTAAAAATTGAAAAGAAAGAAATCAACCTGTTTTATTTATAGATAACATGATTTTTCATGTAGAAAATTTCAAGGAATCAATAAAAACAACAACAACAAAAACTTTAGGTACTAGTGAAACAATACAGTAAAGTGATAGGATATAAGGTTAAAATAAAAAAGTCAATTGTTCACAGATGCAAGCTTCCCTAAGCAGGAAACCTTGACAAGCCACTT
>SJYA01001722.1:91736-170688 GCA_006410615.1 Neotragus moschatus
AGGGCAGAAATAAATTAAAAGGAAACAAAAGAGACTATAGCAAAAATCACCAAAACTAAAAGCTGGTTCTTTGAGAAGATAAATAAAATAGACAAACCATTAGCCACAGTCATCAAGAAAAAAGGGGAGAAGAATCAAATCAACACAATTAGAAATGAAAATGGAGAAATCACAACAGACAGCATAGAAATACAAAGGATCATAAAAGACTACTATCAGCAACTATATGACAATAAAATGGACAACTTGGAAGAAATGGACAAATTCTTAGAAAAGTATTACCTTCCAAAACTGAACCAGGAATAAATAGAAAATCTTAATAGATCTATCACAAGCATGGGAATTGAAACTGTAATAAAAAATCTTCCAACAAACAAAAGCACAGGACCAAATGGCTTCACAGGTGAATTCTACCATCAATTTAGAGAAAAGCTAACACCTATCCTACTCAAACTCTTCCAAAAAATTGCAGAGGAAGGTAAGCCCCCAAAATCATTCTATGAGACCACCATTACCCTACTACCAAAAGATGACTACTACCCTACTACAGACAAAGATGCCACAAAAAAAGAAAACTACAGGCTGATATCACTGATGACCATAGATGCAAAATCCTCAACCAAATTCTAGCAATCAGAATCCAACAATATATTAAAGACACCATACATCATGACCAAGTGGGCTTTATCCCAGTGATGCAAGGATTCTTCACTATTCACAAATCAATCAAGATACACCACATTAACAAACTGAAAGATAAAAATAATATGATTATCTCCATAGCTACAGAGAAAGCCCTTGACAAAATTCAACATTCNCATACATCATGACCAAGTGGGCTTTATCCCAGTGATGCAAGGATTCTTCACTATTCACAAATCAATCAAGATACACCACATTAACAAACTGAAAGATAAAAATAATATGATTATCTCCATAGCTACAGAGAAAGCCCTTGACAAAATTCAACATTCATTTATGATAAAAACCCTCCAGAAAGCAGGTATAGAAGGAACATACATCAACACAATAAAAGCTATGTATGATAAACCCACAGCAAACATTATTCTCAGTGTGGAAAAATTGAAAACATTTCCCCTAAAGTCAGGAACAAGACAAGGGTGCTCACTCTCACTACTACTATTCAACAGAGTTTGGGAATTTTTAGCCACAGCAATCAGAGAAGAAAAAGAAACATATTGAATCCAGACTGGAAAAGAATTAACACTCTCACTGTTTGCAGATGACATGATCCTCTACATAGAAAACCCTAAAGAAACCATCAGAAAATTACCAGAGCTAATCAATGAATATGATAAAGTTGTAGGATATAAAATTAACACACCAAAATCCCTTGCATTCCTATACACTAACAATGAGAAAACAGAGAGAGAAAGTAAGGAAACAATTCCAACCACCATTGCAATGAAAAGAATAAAACACTTAGGTATAAATCTACCTAAAGAAACAAAAGACCTATATGTAGAAAGCTATAAAACAATGATGGAAGAAATCAAAGATGATGCATCAGGATGGCAAAATATACCATGTCCATGGATCAGAAGAATCAAAGGAGTGAAAATGAGTATACTACTCTAAGCAATCTATAGATTCAATACAATCCCTAACAAGCTACCAATGGTATTTTTCACAGAAATAGAACAAATAATTTCACAATTTGTATGGAAATACAATAAAACCTCTAACAGCAAAGGCTATATTGAGAAAGAAGAAAATAACTGGAGGAATCAATCTGCCAGACTTCAGACTATACTACAAAGCTACAATCATCCAAACAGTATGTTACTGGTACAAAGACAGAAATATAGACCAATGGAACAAAATAGAAAGCCCAGAGATAAATCCACACACCTATGGCCACCTTATCTTTGACAAAGGAGGCAAGAATATACAGTGGAGAAAAGACAATCTCTTTAACAAATAGTGTTGGGAAAACTGGCCAACCACTTGTAAAAGAATGAAACTAGAACACTTTCTAACACCATACACAAAAATAAACTCAAAATGGATTAAAGATCTAAATGCAAGACCAGAAACTATAAATCTCCTAGAGGAAAACATAGGTGAAACACTTTCTAACATAAATCTCAGGAAGATCCTCTATGACCCACCTCCCAGAGTAATGGAAATAAAAGCAAAAATAAACAAGTGGGATCTAATGAAACTTAAAAGATTTTTCTCAATGAAGAAAATTATAAGCAAGGTAGAAAGGCAGTCTTTAGAAAGGGAGAAAATAAAGCAAATGAATCAATTCCATTTACCATTGCAACAAAAAGAATAAAATACTTAGGAATATACCTACCTAAAGAAACTAAAGACCTATATATAGAAAATTATAAAACACTGATGAAAGAAATCAAAGAAGACACTAATAGATGGAGAAATATACCATGTTCATGGATTGGAAGAATCAATATAGTGAAAATGAGTATACTACCCAAAGCAATCTACAGATTCAATGCTATTCCTATCAAGCTACCAGCGGTATTTTTCACAGAGCTAGAACAAATAATTTCAAGATTTGTATGGAAATACAAAAAACCTCGAATAGCCAAAGCCATCTTGAGAAAGAAGAATGGAACTGGAGGAATCAACCTGCCTGACTTCAGGCTCTACTACAAAGCCACAGTCATCAAAACAGTATGGTACTGGCACAAAGACAGAAATATAGATCAATGGAACAAAATAGAAAGCCCAGAGATAAATCCACACACCTATGGACACCTTATCTTCGACAAAGGAGGCAAGAATATACAGTGGATTAAAGACAATCTCTTTAACAAGTGGTGCTGGGAAAACTGGTCAGCCACTTGTAAAAGAATGAAACTAGACCACTTTCTAACACCATACACAAAAATAAACTCAAAATGGATTAAAGATCTAAACGTAAGACAAGAAACAATAAAACTCCTAGAGGAGAACATAGGCAAAACACTCTCTGACATAAATCACAGCAGGATCCTCTATGATCCACCTCCCAGAATACTGGAAATAAAAGCAAAAATAAACAAGTGGGATCTAATTAAAATTAAAAGCTTCTGCACAACAAAGGAAACTATAAACAAAGTGAAAAGACAGCCTTCAGAATGGGAGAAAATAATAGCAAATGAAGCAACTGACAAACAACTAATCTCAAAAATATACAAGCAACTTATGCAGCTCAATTCCAGAAAAATAAATGACCCAATCAAAAAATGGGCCAAAGAACTAAATAGACAGTTCTCCAAAGAAGACATACGGATGGCTAACAAACACATGAAAAGGTGCTCAACATCACTCATTATCAGAGAAATGCAAATCAAAACCACGATGAGGTACCATTTTACACCAGTCAGAATGGCTGCGATCCAAAAGTCAACAAGCAATAAATGCTGGAGAGGGTGTGGAGAAAAGGGAACCCTCTTACACTGTTGGTGGGAATGCAAATTAGTACAGCCACTATGGAGAACAGTGTGGAGATTCCTTAAAAAATTGCAAATAGAACTGCCTTATGACCCAGCAATCCCACTGCTGGGCATACACACTGAGGAAACCAGAATTGAAAGAGACACCTGTACCCCAATGTTCATCGCAGCACTGTTTATAATAGCCAGGACATGGAAGCAACCTAGATGTCCATCAACAGATGAATGGATAAGAAAGCTGTGGTACATATACACAATGGAGTATTACTCAGCCATCAAAAAGAATACATTTGAATCAGTTCTAATGAGGTGGATGGAACTGGAGCCAATTATACAGAGTGAAGTGAGCCAGAAAGAAAAACACCAATACAGTATACTAACACATATATATGGAATTTAGAAAGATGGCAGTGTTAAACTGCTTATACATAAGAACTCAGGTACACCTGTGGCTGATTCATGTCAATGTATGGCAAAATGAATACAGTATTGTAAAGCAAAACAAACTAAAAAAAATAAAAATTTAAACAAACAAAAAAGAATCTGCCAGCAATGAAAAAAAAAAAAGAATTAATCTCAAAAATATACAAGCAGGTCATATAGCTCATACCAGAAAAATAAGTGACTCAATCCAAACATGGGCCAAAAAACTAAACAGACATTTCTCCAAAGAAATACAGATGGCTAACAAACACATGAAAAGATGCTCAACATCACTCATTATCAGAGAAATGCAAATCAAAACCACAATGAAGTTCTATCTCATGCTGGTCAGACTGGGTGTCATTAAAAAGTCTACAAACAATAAATGTTGGAGAGGGTGTGGAGAAAAGGGAACCCTCTTTCACTATTGATGGGAATGCAAACTAGTACAGCCACTATGAAGAATGATGTGGAGATTCCTTAAAAAAATAGAAATAGAACTGCCATACGACTCAGCAATCCCACTGCTGGGCATACACACTGAGGTAACCATAATTGAAAGAGACACGTGTACCCCAATGTTCATCACAGCACTGTTTAGCTAGCACACGGAAGCAACCTAGATGCCCATCAGCAGACAACTGGATAAGAAAGCCAGGGTACGTATACACAATGGAATATTACTCAGCTATTAAAAAGAATGTATTTGAATCAGTTCTAATGAGGTGGATGAAACTGGAGCCTATTATACAGAGTGAAGTAAGTCAGAAAAAAAAACACCAATACAGTATATTAATGCATACATGTGGAATTTAGAAAGATGTTACTGTATGTGAGATGACTATATATGCTAGAGAGCAAAAGAGGAACAGACTTTTGGATTCTGTGAGAGAGAGGGTGGGATGATTTGAGAGAATAGTGTTGAAACATGTATATTACCATATGTGAAACAGATAACTAGGCCAAGTTTGATGCATGAAACACAGCACTCAAAGCCAGTGCACTGGGACAACGCTGAGGGATGGGATAGGGAGGAAGATGGGAGGGGGTTCAGGCTGGGGGACACATGTACACCAATGGCTGATTCATGTCAATGTATGGCAAAAAACACTATAATATTGTAAAGTAATTAGCCTCCAATTAAATAAATTAATTTTTTATGTCAATTGTTTTTCTATGTACAAGTAGTGAATAATTAGATCTTGAGAATTAAAAGAAATTATCATATACAGTGGCAATAAAAATAAAATAATTCATTATAAAGCTAGTAAAATGCATATAAAATTTGTATGTGAAAAACTACTAAATGCTAATGAATGAAATCAAATTCCTGTATAAACAGAGAAATATCCATGTTAATTAATTTAAGAAGCAATATTTTTAAGATGCCAATATTCTCAACTTTACCTGTGGATTCAACACAATGCCAAAAAAAATCACAGAAAGCTACTTTATGGTCAGAAATATGACTTAAATTTATGTGGAATGACAAAATACAGAATACCCCACACAATATTAAAGAAGATAAATAAATGTAGAGCACTTATCCATTCTAATTTCAAGATGACAATAATTAACACAGGGTGGTGGTGTTGACAGAACATACCTGCAGATTAATAAGCCAGACTCCATTAATAGAGCATAACTGAGAGTTTAAAAACATAGTGAACAGATCTTTGCCAAAGAAGCAAAGACAATTTCGTGGATAAAGGATTGTCTTTGCAACACATGGCCCTGGAAAAACTGGATGACCATTTGCAAAATAAATAACACAGACTCTGTCCTTACACATGTCACAACAATTTACTCAAAATGGACCATAGATTTAAATGCAAAATGCAAGACTATAAAACTTATAGGAGAAAATTTATGAGTTTGGATTTGATGATCCATATAAGAGACAATACCAAAAGGGTGATCCATAAAAGATACAAAAGAACGTAATTTGGAATTTATTAAAATGAAGTAATTCTGTTTTGCCAAATACACTGTTCAAATAATAAAATACAACGAACAGATAATAAAATACAATGAACAGATTGGATTATATCATTTCCAAAATACATATCTGATAAAGGATTATATCCAGAACATGAAAATAATCTTTAAATCTCAAAATTAAAATAAAAATTTATAAAAACTACCATACTCCTATAAGGTTAATAGGGAAATTTGATATGTCGTACATGGAAAATCCCTATTTTCACAGTTTTTCTATAAACCAAAAACTTAAAAAACAACAAAAAAAATGACTTAAGAAAATCAAATAACCACCTAAAGTATGCTTAATATTATTATTAATTGTTTATTTAATGAATTTAACCTTCATCAACAAAATACTGAGACATCAATATAAATATATTTTTGACTAATATGAGATAATGCTGATGACTTCAATTTGTGTTTTACCTAATACTAATAAGTCATCTTTATGGAAATGTAATATTAAACTGTCAGTGAAATGTGTATGATGAATGCCAATATGAAATTACTCGAGCTTTAAATTATGGATTTCACACCTGATGTGTTTCAGTATGTGTTGATAACAAATGGAAAGCACCTCTGTATCACGCCTAGCTAAATGATCTCTATTAACTTGATGTTAAATATCCTCTCATTTTTTTTTGCACAAAACACAGCATAGATTACAAATCAGGTGTGTAAGAAATATATTCAATTAGATATGATACTGACAAGCACATGAAAAACACATCTTTAACTTAGAACAAAATCTGAACGTTATCTTATTTTTTTTTTACAAGGAGCATATAAGAATTAATAAGTTTTTTGTATTTATATAATATTCAAAAGTTTCATGCTAAAATTTAACACAGCGTGGCATAAACTGCCTGTTATTCAAGTCCCATGAAAATTTTTGCATTAATAGACATACTTTATTGCAACCATTACCTTTAAATACATGAACTGTTTATTGTTAGCAACTTTGGGATAATTATAGGGTTATTTTATATATAATTAATCATTTTACTAAAAAACTTCATAGATTAACTTTTAAATGAATCCATATCACAAATGTAGAGGCTCATTGGGAAGCAGAGATAGTATATGTTTCCTTTAAGATAGGGACAGTTAATAATTGATAAATAACCCAAAGCTCAAAGTANGGAAAACACCTCTGTATCACGCCTAGCTAAATGATCTCTATTAACTTGATGTTAAATATCCTCTCATGTTTTTTTGCACAAAACACAGCATAGATTACAAATCAGGTGTGTAAGAAATATATTCAATTAGATATGAGACTGACAAGCACATGAAAAACACATCTTTAACTTAGAACAAAATTTGAACGTTATCTTATTTTTTTTTACAAGGAGCATATAAGAATTAATCAGTTTTTGTATTTATATAATATTCAAAAGTTTCATGCTAAAATTTAACACAGCATGGCATAAACTGCCTGTTATTCAAGTCCCATGAAAATTTTTGCATTAATAGACATACTTTATTGCAACCATTACCTTTAAATACAAGAACTGTTTATTGTTAGCAACTTTGGGATAATTATAGGATTATTTTATATATAATTAATCATTTTACTAAAAAACTTCATAGATTAACTTTCAAATGAATCCATATCACAAATGTAGAGGCTCATTGGGAATCAGAGATAGTATATGTTTCCTTTAAGATAGGGGCAGTTAATAANAGAACTGTTTATTGTTAGCAACTTTGGGATAATTATAGGATTATTTTATATATAATTAATCATTTTACTAAAAAACTTCATAGATTAACTTTCAAATGAATCCATATCACAAATGTAGAGGCTCATTGGGAATCAGAGATAGTATATGTTTCCTTTAAGATAGGGGCAGTTAATAATTGATAACCCAAAGCTCAAAGTACATTTCATAATTTAAAAAAGAAGAGAATTTTATGTTGTTGTTTTCATTACTTATAATGATCCATCATTTCAGGAGTTTGGAATGGCTGGTCCTTTAAAACTATGAGCAGATTAGATTCTAGGTCAAACATATTTTAAGGTCTAGAATTTGTTCATCTTCCCAATATTTTCAATAATTAGACAATAGTATATTTTTGCTAACATTTGACCCCCATAGATCCTGAAAAAGTATAGTGAAGTGAAGTCGTTCAGTCATGTCCAACTCTTTGCGACCTCATGTACTGTAGCCTATCAGGCTCCTCCATCCATGGGATTTTCCAGGCAAGAGTACTGGAGTGGGTTGCCATTTCCTTCTCCAGGGGATCTTCCCAACCNTATGAAGCAATAAAAAGCTGAAATAATCAGATTGTAAGAATTATAGTATGCTTAGAAATATTTGACATTATGCAAAAGTAAAGATAGCACTGTATTAAAATCCCAAGTATACATCACCTTGCTTCAGTATTTGGAAAATTAATGACTATCTTATTTCATGTCAGTTCTCTACATTGCACAACCCAACATTATTCTAGTCATTTTTAATAAAATTCCAGATATCAAATTATTTCACATGAATACTTTAATATCTATTTTTAAGTGATTTGACTCAAATCTCAACGGTGTTTCTCTCAATAACATTATTTTACTTAAGATATTTAACAATAACTTCTCAATAATATTTAAATACTTAGTTAAATTGTACATGTGTCTGATTGTCTCCTGTGGTAGCTCTCAAATTATTTGGTCTCAGGGAATCTGTATACTCCTAAACATATTGACATTTACAGGAATCTCTTCCCCTATTATGCTATCTATTGATATTTAATTTATCATAAATTAAAACTAAGAAATTAGTTTTACTACACTTTCATTCATTTAAAAACAATAGTAAAAAGTTCATTTTAACACAAATTCCACATCTTTAATGAAAAAAGAATGGTATTTCTCCATTAAAAGTGAGAAAAGTATTGTATTCCTTTACATTTTTGCGGATCTCTTTAATATTTTGTGTGATAAAAGACTGCTGTTTCTTACATCTTGCACTGCATTCAAAATGTTGCTATATGTTGTTTTAATGAAAGTATGTGAAGAAATATACTCCTACTCACACACACACATAAATGTGGTTGGAAAAGGAAGAAATGAAACAGCATTCTTAAATAATTTTATATGGTCACCTTTAACATTATACCAAAATGAGACAAGTGGAACTTTCCCCCCAACTTTATTGAGAAATAACTGAAAATTAGTATATGTTCAAAATGCATAATGTGATGACTTAATTATATATGTATATGCACATTAAGGAGTGATTAAAAGATCCATTCTCAGGATTTTCAAGTACACAATATACATTGTTAACTAGTGCCACTGTGTTATACATCAGATCCTCAGAACTTATTCTTATAACTAAAATTTTGTACCCTTTGACCTATATCTCCCCATTTCCCCTTCCCTCCAAGTCCTGGCAGCCATCATTCTTTTTCACTGCTTATGTGAAATTGGTTTTCTTTTTTTCTTAAAGATTTGACCTATATGCAGCTTAATATTTGTCTTTAGGATTATGCTAGCAAGAATACTGGAGTGAATTGCCATTTCCTCCTCCAGGGGATCTTTCAAACCCAGAGATCGAACCCGCAACTCCTGCATTACAGGCAGATTCTTTACCACTGAGCCACCTGGGAAGCCTACACTTTCTTGTATGTTGAAGTTCTAACTCACAATAACTCTCAATGTCCACTGTAGTTGGAGATGGGGCTTTAAAGACGTAGTTAACAAGGCTTCCTGTGTGGTGCTGTGGTAAATAATACATCTGCCAATAAAGGAGACACAAGAGATGCAGGTTCAATCCCTGGGTTGGGATGATCCTTTGGAGTAAGAGTGGCAACCCACTCCATTCCTGTTGCCTGGAAAATTCCATGGAGAAAGGAGCCCAACAGGTTACAGTGCATGGTGCAGCCAACAGTGAGACATGACTGAACAAACACTTTTAACATAAAATGAAGTCATTGGCCTGAACACTAATTCAGTATGGCTATCTCTGGAACTCTGATGAAATAAATTTCTCTTTTTTAAGCCACAAGAATGTGGCACTTTGTTAGAGAAGTCCTAGAAAACATATATTCTCTTTCTTTTTTTCTTTGTTTCTTCCTCATCATGTTTATTAAAGGAAGTTTAATTATTAGTACTGTAGTGCATTCTGGTTATTGCTTCCCTGTGATACCATGTAATTTAATTTTCTATTCCCACAGAAATTAATGGTTCCTTCTCTAGGAAATTTCATGTTCATTTTTCAATAGTAATTCATAAGTGATGCTACATTATATGTTTTCAGGATGATTCACATAATATCTGTGACCTTGTGTTTTTTTTCATGATATTAGCTGATAATTTCATGATCTTAGATGATAATTCATTTTTAATTATCATCTTAAAATTCTAAGCAAACTTCTAGATCCAGAGATTGAACCTGCATCTGAATTGGCAGGTAGATTCCTTACCATTAGCTCCTCCTGGGAAGCCCTGAGTAGTATATATATATGTGTGTATGTACATGTGTATGTGTATTCACTAAGTTGCTAACTTGTGTCTGAATCCCTTTACAGTCCCATGGACTATAGCCTACCAGGCCTTTCTACACCTGAATTTTTTTTCCAATCAAGAATGCTGGGATGGATTGCATTTCCTCCTCCATGGGACCTTTGTGACCCAGGGATAAAACCCACATCTCCTCTGTCTCCTGCATTGGCAGGTGGATTCTTTACTACTATGCCACCTGGGAAGCCATAAATACACGCACACACACAGACACATATATATGAAGTGAGGTGATATCTCATTCTGACTCTGATTTGCATTTCCCTGATGATTAGCAATGTTGAACATCTTTTCATATGCATGTTGGCCATCTGCATTTCTTTCAAACTACTTTAAAAGGTTATATCCAGAGCTATCAACTCCTTGAAAAATATTGATATACTGAACTATATGGATTATTGTTCCAGTTTAGTTCTTTGAACAATGCACACACCATATATTTTATTTAAAATATTTGATTAAAAAAAGCCTTGTCACATTTGGAGAAATAAACTAATTTCATTGAGCATTGCCTTTTTGGAGATAATTTTCTTTTTTATAAGTCTAACAATAATTACATTTCATATTGTGATCCAACCTAATAGGTTTATACTTTTATTGGGAATTTCCCTAAGATGTAATTCAACTGTCAGTAGGGGATCAATAAAAGCATAATGCAATGTGCTGTGAAGATCTTTTGTTCTATAACTATTTGTTTCTATAGAATCCTTTTAGATTTAGTACTTATCATGAATCAGAGCTTAAACAGAAATAAAGAAAGCTGAGAACTTACAGACTACTTGACTCAAATAATAGATTTTGTGTACAAATAGGAGAATTGACAAAAAACATAACAGTTTATATACCCTTAAGCCACATATTTAAGGACATTTTGGTGTACTATGGTAACATATCAAAACATAAAAATGAAGACAATTTTGAAAAGCAAATGACCCGTAAGCAAGATCTAAATTTATGTCTTTTTTTAAAATCTAAGACATGAAATAGTTATAGATTTAGAAGATATCTCCCCATTATCTATCTATTTATCTATGTAGTATCTGTCTGCATTCAGTTAAGGAGCAGAATGTACAAACTGTTTCAAAAATAAAAAAAAAGTTTGCTGGTTTATCATGGATAGTTACAGACTTAAAAAATAGGCTGAAAGAAAGAAATTCAGGAAAAATGTTTTCAGGAAACATGAAAGTGCAGGACCCCAGGGATTGCATGAAGTAGCCACCAGTGATCCCAGCTGCCTCTGGGAACCAAAACAAATCATTTTCAAGAGCATACTCAGAGGTCCTGGAGGTTCTGTTGCCAGAGAAAACACAGTATGCCTCGTTAAAATTGAATTTCAGATTTACAAAATTTTCCTTTGACTAACTATGTCCCAAACATTGCATAGAACACATCTACATTAGAAAGCATTAGTTGTTTTTCTGCTATTCAAATTCAACTGATTGCACTGTATTTTAATTTGCTAAATCTTGCAATTCCAGCNTGTCTCCTGCATTGGCAGGTGGATTCTTTACTACTATGCCACCTGGGAAGCCATAAATACACGCACACACACAGACACATATATATGAAGTGAGGTGATATCTCATTCTGACTCTGATTTGCATTTCCCTGATGATTAGCAATGTTGAACATCTTTTCATATGCATGTTGGCCATCTGCATTTCTTTCAAACTACTTTAAAAGGTTATATCCAGAGCTATCAACTCCTTGAAAAATATTGATATACTGAACTATATGGATTATTGTTCCAGTTTAGTTCTTTGAACAATGCACACACCATATATTTTATTTAAAATATTTGATTAAAAAAAGCCTTGTCACATTTGGAGAAATAAACTAATTTCATTGAGCATTGCCTTTTTGGAGATAATTTTCTTTTTTATAAGTCTAACAATAATTACATTTCATATTGTGATCCAACCTAATAGATTTATACTTTTATTGGGAATTTCCCTAAGATGTAATTTAACTGTCAGTAGGGGATCAATAAAAGCATAATGCAATGTGCTGTGAAGATCTTTTGTTCTATAACTATTTGTTTCTATAGAATCCTTTTAGATTTAGTACTTATCATGAATCAGAGCTTAAACAGAAATAAAGAAAGCTGAGAACTTACAGACTACTTGACTCAAATAATTAGATTTTGTGTACAAATAGGATAATTGACAAAAAAACATAACAGTTTATATACCCTTAAGCCACATATTTAAGGACATTTTGGTGTACTATGGTAACATATCAAAACATAAAAATGAAGACAATTTTGAAAAGCAAATGACCCGTAAGCAAGATCTAAATTTATGTCTTTTTTTAAAATCTAAGACATGAAATAGTTATAGATTTAGAAGATATCTCCCCATTATCTATCTATTTATCTATGTAGTATCTGTCTGCATTCAGTTAAGGAGCAGAATGTACAAACTGTTTCAAAAATAAAAAAAAAGTTTGCTGGTTTATCATGGATAGTTACAGACTTAAAAAATAGGCTGAAAGAAAGAAATTCAGGAAAAATGTTTTCAGGAAACATGAAAGTGCAGGACCCCAGGGATTGCATGAAGTAGCCACCAGTGATCCCAGCTGCCTCTGGGAACCAAAACAAATCATTTTCAAGAGCATACTCAGAGGTCCTGGAGGTTCTGTTGCCAGAGAAAACACAGTATGCCTCGTTAAAATTGAATTTCAGATTTACAAAATTTTCCTTTGACTAACTATGTCCCAAACATTGCATAGAACACATCTACATTAGAAAGCATTAGTTGTTTTTCTGCTATTCAAATTCAACTGATTGCACTGTATTTTAATTTGCTAAATCTTGCAATTCCAGCTGAAAACTACCATGGTGATTCTTGAAGCCTACAGCTCTGCAGTGTGTAATCCACTGAAGGACATCTGGGAACTGGAGGAAGTCGTCTTCAATGATTTCGGCTGGCTGCCCACAGCTGACAAGAGAGAATAATAGCTTCTCCTATTCTTTTCTGGGAAAGGAGTTTTAGGTTTCCCTCCAGGGAAGAACATGAATGGAGACAATGCGGCACTAACAATAATCAACCTGCTATGTGAGTTACCTAGAGTAATCATAGTTCAAACACAAATCGTTATAACCGTACTTTATACTACATTGACATTTTATCAATCTTAAATCTTAAGATTTAAATCTTTTATAAATCTTAGATATTAGATCATTTTTCATGAGTTATTCTATTAACCTGAGGCTTAATGTATATATTTTTTACTTCTCACATTATTGGATATTTAGGTTGCTTTAAAAAGTATTTCCACTGTTTCCCCATCTATTTCTTATGAAGTGATGGGACCAAATGCCATGATCTTCGTTTTCTGAGTGTTGGAGCTTTAAGTCAACTTTTTCACTCTTCTCTCTCACTTTCATCAAGAGGCTTTTTAGTTCCTAATCACCCTGGTGTGCTGCAATTCATGTGGTTGCAAAGAGTCAGACACGACTGAGCGACTGAACTGAACTGAACTGAAAACTCAAGTAAATGGAATTAAACATTAAGGAATTAAAAGGAAAATATTATTGGAGATGATTTTCCAAGTGAAATAAATATAAGATAGCCATAAGAAATATTAATAAAACAAGAAAAGTGCAAAAAAGACTTTTTTGGGGCTTCCTTGGTGGCTGAGATGGTAAAGAATCTGCCTGCAGTGTGGGAGACCTGGGTTTGATCCCTGGGTTGGTAAGAACTCCTGGAGGAGGGCCTGACAATGCACTCCAGTATGCTTACTTGGAGAATCCCTATGGACAGAGGAGCCTGGAGGGCTGCAGCCCACGGGGTCACGAGTTGGACATGACTGAGCGACTAGGCACGAGCACACACATGAAAAATTGGAATTTAAAATAATGAAACAATGATAAATCTTACAGTGTTGTGTTAGTCGCTCAGTCATGTCAGACAATTTGTGACCCCATGGGCTGTAGCATGCCACACTCTTCTGTCCATAGAATTCTCCAGGCAAGAATACTGGATTGGGTTGCCATTTCCTTCTTCAGGGAATCTTCCTGACTCAGGAATCAAACCTGTGTCTCCTGAATTGAAGAAAGATTCTTTACCATCTGAGCCACCAGATAAAACTTATAAAGGACAGGCAAATAATGTATATAAAGGACTTAGTGGAGTTGGGAAAGAATGTTAGAAAAGCTACGAAGAATTCATGGCAAACAGTGACATGACTTAATCAGGACTTTTAAAAATATTAATTCAGATGAGCTATAGAGTTAATGGTTTCCTAAATTTTAAGTGCCAATACTATTTAATGTTTGATAGTAAATGAAATCACTAGGAATGTTTTCAGGATTAAACTATAGAGACACCCTAAAAAAGACAAGATTTCACTTATTTGCATGTAACTTTTGCCAAGAATTTAATGTCTCTGTCTCAGAACTTTATGTCTCCTTCAGTTACAGTTCCCCATAGAGAAATTTAATATGTACAATTCTAGGCATTCTTATGAACCTTTAGTTCAAGTTATTTCTTTGGAGAGAAAGTTCTTTTCTGATGTAACTTGAGTGGGAGCATCATAACTGTGTTTGTACCAATAAAGGGAACATGTCACTTTACCAAAAACTTATTTCCTTAATAAGTTCTTCATTCTCTGCTTCCTTGTAACTCCTAAACTTTGGTTTCAGTTTCAAAGTTACATTGCCCTTAAAAGTGCAATTCGGACTTCCCTGATGGCTCAGTGCTAAAGAACCCACCTGCCAGGGAAGGCAACATGGATTCAACCCTTCGGTGGGGAAGGAAATGGCAGCCCACTCCAATATTCTTGGATAGAGATCCTATGGACAGAGAAGCTTGGCTGGCTACAGTCCATGGGATCACAAGAGTCAGACACTACTTAGAGACTAAACAACAGCAACAAAACTGCAATAGTGTAGTGGACCAAGTATGAAGGACTGCATATGTGCTTGCAGGCGAGACATCTGGCAGAAGGGGCTAGAGCATGTCTGCAAACGGAATGCTCTGCCCAGGGGGTCTGGAGCATGTCTGCACTTGGTCCACTACACAATAGCTCTTATGATATTTGAAAAACTACAAACTCCCTTTCACAAAGTCTGTGAAAGCTCTCCATTTGATGGGTTCCAAATGCATTTTCCTGGATAGCTTTTTTTTTTTTGATGGTATATATCTGATGTCAGCACATTTCTTGACCTGATAGTATGTTGCTGCTGTTGTTCAGTCATTAAGTCATGTGCAACTCTTTGTAACTCCATGGATTGCTGCATACCAGGCTCTTCTGTCTTCCATTATCTCTTGGAGTTTGCTCAAATTCATATCCATTGAGTCAGTGATATTATCTCAGACTCAGCCTCTGCCTCCCTCTTTTCCTTTTGTCTTCAATCTTCCTTAGTTAGCATCAGGGTCTTTTCCAATGAGTCATCTCTTTGCATCAGGTGGCCAAAGTATTGGAGCTTCAGCTTCACCAGCAAGCCTTGCAGTATTCAGCTGGCAAAATTAGTAATTATCTGTAGGTATTTTTTTTTTGTAGAAATTCCATCTTTTGTTGCAAAATTGAATTGTAAAAAAAAGTAAAAAAATAGCATAGATATCCTTCTAATCTACAGTAGAAATTAATGCAATTGTAGGATTTAAAAGCTAATTTATACTTGTGTGTGTGAGCTCTTTCACTTCAGTCATGTCCAACTCTTTGCAACCCTATGGACTGTAGCCTAACAAGCTTCTCTGTCCATGGGATTCTCCAGGCAAGAAGACTGGAGTGGATTGCCATGCCTTCCTCCAAGGGATCTTTCCCATCCAAGGATTGAACCCTAACTTCCTGCATTACAGATGGATCCTTCACCACTGAGCCACAGGGGGAGAACAATTTGTACTTATATATTATAGCTAATATTATTTGGCAATAAGTTTAAAGTGTTTCATTAAGCAGTATATGATTCTACTCAATTGTGTGAAGTTTTCCAAGCAAGATTTTAAACCAGAAACACTGCTTCACTGTCACATTCCAGTACAATGACCAAGTCAGTATTTCTTAAAAAAAGTCAATTGATGGATATCCAGTGATCATTAATATTTTTATCACAGTGTTACTTAAAATTACACAGAAATGTATATCTTAACTATAAGCATAACTTTGACTTCATAGCATGTAAATTTACATTATTAATTAAATAGAATGGATACTGTTGTTTTGCTGAAATACAATCTGCGTTTGCAGTATGATATCTGCTGAAAAAACATTCAAAATAATNTAAAATTACACAGAAATGTATATCTTAACTATAAGCATAACTTTGACTTCATAGCATGTAAATTTACATTATTAATTAAATAGAATGGATACTGTTGTTTTGCTGAAATACAATCTGCGTTTGCAGTATGATATCTGCTGAAAAAACATTCAAAATAATTGATGTAGTTCAAACTATTATATTCCATGTTTCCTCAATTCTACTAGTATTCTCTGCTATTGTCATTATCCTATCTTGTAAATTATTTGTTTTCTAACTAACCCTCCTATTTATTATGTATTACTTTTAAAACTGAATGACTCTCTCTCTCTCTTTCAATAAATTGTTTCTACATTGTATATATATTTTTTGCATTGGTATTCTGAATATTATTTTCTATACAGACCTTAATTTTTAATATATCCATTGCTTACCTGCACTTAAACAGAGAAAATTTTCTTCTCTTTCTTAGTCTTATGCCTTAATTTCTATTTCTATGTATAACCCGGTTCCTACTTCAAAAGTTGACTGACAGTTCATATTTATTGAAATTAAAATTCTCAGTGTTGAAGGAGATAAAAATACATTTGCATATGTCCTAATTCCTTTTAAGGGAACAGATGGATGAGGACATTGTAAAGTAGCTTGAATTTAACTAACAATCAATGTCATTCACACGAAACACTGTGTAGAATAAACATAGCACGTCTCATTTGATTGCTGTACTATTGCACTTTATCATACATATCATTTATCCATGAAGATTGAGTATGTCCCTTTTACGTTTGGAAAATGGGTAGATGAGAAATCAAGCTTACTCTATAAAAAATACTGTTATAGGACCCATTTGTCAACCACAATATATGATTCTTTTGTATCAATCTGTCACCATAACTTTCTTAGTGGGCTTGCAACTTCACACATCTATCTTTATCTGCTATGAAACTTCATGTTGTGTTAGTTCTATAGCACAATAAAATGAACGGATACTTTATGGCTTCCAATTGAAAATAAATGTTTCATGGAGAGCATTTTTCTTTTCACTGAACCACCTGAATGACAAGCATATGATTACTTTTCTTTGTGTCTACAAATTTTTAAGAGGGAAAAACACGCTAAAGCCAGTTTGGTTACTATTCAAAAGAAACTGCACCATGGTGCTAGGTATATTCTTCTTAGAGTTATATTACTCCAGTGAACACTTGGAATGAACATAGAAATCTATAGGAAATCTGTATTGTTAGCCATGTGGCTGGATATGAAAGGTAGCAGTAAGTTTGTGTAAAACCAGGTGCCATGAGACTTTTTGAGAACTGAAGTCAATCTAATTACTTTTTTAGTTTAAACCTGTTTCCTTTCTTTTTTCATATAACTGTATTTTCATTTATTATTTTGGGATTTAAAATTTCAATTAGTCTTCAATGAATCATTTTGAATGAATAAATGATAGAACATTTTTAAGGCCATAAAACACCAAAATTAGAATATTTTGATTATTATTTCAAATATATATATATATTTATGTCATTTATTATGATAAATATTTATAAAAGTATACATTTGATTCTATCTTCTTCATGAAAAAATAATAATTATACCGATATGATCACCCATTTTCTCACGGGCTCAATACTCATTTGTTTACTAATTATTGTTTTGACTTTTCAGTTTCTTTATATTTACTTCTGATAAATGTTTATCTTAACTTTATGACTCTTTAGTTTAATAAAATATTCATTGTTCCAGAGAGTAACTTTTTTGGTTATTTGTTTTTCTCTTTTGTAGATTATTTTCTCAGATAAGCCATTACATAGTATTGGACAGAGTTTCCCTGTGCTACTGAGCAGGTCTTTATCAGTTACCTATTTTATAGCAGTGTGTATATTTCAGCTTGTCTTCCAGTTTATCCCCCCATCTTATGTGTTAGTAACCATAAGTTTTATTTTCTACATCCCTAATTATATTTCTGCCTTGTATATAAGTTCATTTGTACCTATATTTAGATTTTGCATATAAATGATATCATATGATGTTTGTTTTTCTCTATCTGACTTACATAACTCGATATTACAATCTCTAAGTTACTACAAATGGCATTATTTTGTTCTTTTATATGGCTGAGTAGTATTCCATTGTATATGCATCACATTTTCTTTATTCACTTCTCTGTTGATGGAAATTTAGGTTGCTTCCATGTCCTAGCCATTGTAAATAGTGCTTAAATGAACATTGGTGTGCTTGTATCCTTTCAAATTATGGTTCTCTTTGGAAATATGGCCTGGGGTTGCTGGATCACATAGTATCTCTACTTTTGGTATTTTTAAGGAATCTCCATACTATTTTACCTAGAGGCTGTACTAGTTTACATTCCCACCAACAGTACAAAAGGGCTCCGTTTTCTCTATGCCCTCTTTATTTATTTTTTTTTTTTTGTAGATTTTTGAGAGTGCTTATGGTGACTGCAGCCATGAAATTAAAAGATGCTTACTCCTTGGAAGAAAAGTTATGACCAACCTAGATAGCATATTCAAAAGCAGAGACATTACTTTGCCAACTAAGGTCCGTCTAGTCAAGGCTATGGTTTTTCCAGTAGTCATGTATGGATGTGAGTTGGACTGTGAAGAAAGCTGAGTGCCAAAGGATTGATGCTTTTGAACTGTGGTGTTGGAGAAGACTCTTGAGAGTCCCTTGGACTGCAAGGAGATCCAACAAATCCTTTCTGAAGGAGATCAACCCTGGGATTTCTTTGGAAGGAATGATGCTAAAGCTGAAACTCCAGTACTTTGGCCACTGCATGCAAAGAGTTGACTAATTGGAAAAGATTTTGATGCTGGGAGGGACTATGGGCAGGAGGAGAAGGAGTCGGCAGAGGATGAGATGGCTAGATGGCATCACTGACTGGATAGGATGGCATCAGTTACTCAATGAACATGGATCTGATTGAACTCCTGTAGTTGGTAATGGACGGGGAGTCCTGGCCTGCTGCGATTCATGGGGTTGCAAAGAGTCAGACACGACTGATCGACTGAACTGAAGTGAAAAGGAAACTAATGACAAGATGAAGTTCATGCTGCCTGTGGTGCTGTGACCAAAGGTTGTCCTGTTATCTGCAGTATCCATGGTGGATACTGACTAACTTGTTAGATTAGCAATAGGGTAAATTTTCATGCCTTTATTTGTTCTTCATACAATGTAGAAAACTGATGAGGAATTAGATTAGGTCCAGATCTACTAAATATACTTTTGTTGAACATTTATGGTAAAAGATTTAAAAAATATGGCTTTACTTAATCTACTATTATTATTATTATTTCTTTTTCTTTTGACATTTTGAAATGGGGCCAGTATAACTTTTTATTCTTTATTTCAGACATTTGGGTTTTTTCTAATTCACTACTTGATGTTTAACCAGCTCTGAATGTTATCTCTCATTCAGGAAGCTTCCACAAGCCTCTTATCCATATTAATCAGAGGGCAGATAGGATGAAAACAACAATCCAGAAAATTAACCAAAATGATCACATGGCTCACAGCCTTCTCTAACTCAATGAAACTATGATCCATGCCATGTAGGGCCACCCAAGATGGGTGGGTCATGGTTGAGACTTCTGACAAAATGTGGTCCATTGAGAAAGGGAATGGTAAGCCAATTCAGTGTTCTTGCCTTGAGAAACCCCCACCCCACCCCCCAATGAATAACCTGAAAAGGCAAAGAAATATGACACTGAAATATGAACTCCCCAGGTTGGTAGGTGACCAAAATGCTACTGGAGAAGAGTAGAGAAATAACTCCAGAAAAAAAAGAGAGATGGAGCCAAAGCTAAAACAATGCACAGTAGTGGATATGAAGGGTGATGGAAGTAAAGTCTGATGTTGTAAAGAACAATATTGCATAGGAACCTGGAATGGCAGGCCCATGAATCAAGGTAAGTTGGAAGTGATCAAACAGGAGATGGCAAGAGTGAATATCAACATTTTAAGAATCAGTCAAATAAAATAAACCAGAATGGGTGAATTTAATTCAGTTGATCATTATGTCTACTACTGTGGGCAAGAACCCGGTAGAAGAAATGGAGTAGGCTTCATAGTCAACAAAAGAATCCGAAATGCAATACTCAGTGCGTTCTCAAAAATGACAGACTGATCTCTTTGTCTCCAAGGAAAACCATTCAATATCACAGTAATCCAAGTCTATGCCCCAAGCACTAATGCCGAAGAAGCTGAAGGTGAATGGTTCTATGATGCCCTACAGGAATTTCTAGAACTAACACCAAAAAAAGATGTTCATTTCATCATAGGGGATAGAAATAAAAGTAGGAATCAAGAGATACCTGGAATAACAAGCAAGCTTACACTTTGAGTACAAAATGAAGCAAAACAAAGGCTAACAAAGCTTTGCCAAGATAACATGCTTGTCATAGCAATCACTCTCTTCCAAAAACACTAGAAAACAATATACATGGACATCACCATATGGTCAATAGCAAAAATATGATTGATTATATTCTTTGCAGCTGAAGATGAGAAGCTCTATATAGTCAGCAAACACAAGACTGTAAGCTGACTGTGGTTCAGATCATGAACTCCTTATTGCCAAATTCAGACCTAAATTGAAGAAAGTAAGGAAAGCCACTAGGCCATTCAGGTATGATCTAAATAAAATCCCTTATGATTATACAGTGGAAGTGACAAAGAGATT
Organism: Neotragus moschatus; assembly: GCA_006410615.1. NCBI lineage: Eukaryota > Metazoa > Chordata > Mammalia > Artiodactyla > Bovidae > Neotragus > Neotragus moschatus. Next base: position 112,994 of record SJYA01001722.1, read on the forward strand.
CAAGGGATTAGATTTGATAGACAGAATGCTGGAAGAACTTTGGATGAAAGTTTGTGACAATTTACAGGAGGCAGTGATAAAGTCCATTTCCAAGAAAAAGAAATGCAAAAAGGCAAAACAGTTATCAGAGGAGGGCTTACACATGTCTGAGAAAAGGAAAGAAGCAAAAGGCAAAGGAGAAAATAAAAGATATACCCATTTGAAAGCAAAGTTAGAAACAATACCAAGGCAAGATAAGAAAGCCTTCCTCAGTGATTAGTGCAAATATAGGAAAACAATAGAATGGGAAAGACAAGAAAGCTCTTTAAGAAAATTAGAGATACCAAGGGAATATTTCATACAAAGATGGGCTCAATAAAGGACAGAAATGGTATGGACCTAACAGAAGCAGAAGATATTAAAAAGAGGTGGCAAGAATACACAGAAGAACTGTACAAAGAAAGATCTTCATGACCCAGATAATCATGAAAGATGTGAAAGTGCTGCACTCAATAGGCCAGCACGTTTGGAAAACTCAGCAGTGGCCACAGGACTGGAAAAGATCAGTTTTCATTCCAATCCCAAAGAAAGGCAATGTAAAAGAATGCTCAAACTACCACACAATTTCATGCCTCTCACATGCTAGTACAGTAATGCTCAAAATTCTCCAAGCCAGGCTTCAGCAATACATGAACCACAAACTTCCAGACATTCAAGTTGGTTTTAGAAAAGGCAGAGGAACCAAAGATCAAATTGCGAACATACAATGGATCATCGAAAAAGCAAGAGAGTTCCAGAAAAACATCTACTTCTGCTTTATTGACTATGCCAAAGCCTTTGACTGTGTGGATCACAATAAAATGTGGAAAGTTCTGAAAGAGATGGGCATACCAGACCACCTAACCTGCCTCTTGAGAAACCTATATGCAGATCAGGAAGCAACAGTTAGAACTGGACATGGAACAACAGACTGGTTCCAAATAGGAAAAGGAGTATGTCTAGGCTGTATATTGTCACCCTGTTTATTTAACTTATATGCAGAATACATCATGAGAAATGCTGGGCTGGAAGAAACACAAGCTGGAATCAAGATTACCAGGAGAAATATCAATAACCTCAGACATGCAGATGGCACCATACTTGTGGCAGAAAGTGAAGAGGAACTAAAAAGCCTCTTGATGAAAGTGAAAGAGGAGAGTGAAAAAGTTGGCTTAAAACTCAACATTCAGAAAATGAGGATCATGACATTTGGTCCCATCACTTCATGGGAAATAGATGGGGAAACAGTGTCAGACTTTATTTTTTGGGCCCCAAATCACTGCAGATAGTGACTGCAGCCATGAAATTAAAAGATGCTTACTCCTTGGAAGGAAAGTTATTACGAACCTAGATAGCATATTAAAAAGCAGATACATTACTTTGCCAACAAAGGTCTGTCCAGTTAAGGCTATGGTTTTTCCACTGGTCCTTTATGGATATGAGAGTTGGACTGTGAAGAAAGCTGAGTGCCAAAGAATTGATGCTTTTGAACTGTGGTGCTGGTGAAGACTCTTGAGAGTCCCTTAGACTGCAAGGAGATCCAACCAGTCCATTCTAAAGAAGATCAGTCCTGGGATTTCTTTGGAAGGAATGATGCTAAAGCTGAAACTCCAGTACTTTGGCCACCTCATGCGAAGAGTTGACTCATTGGAAAAGACNTTGGTCCCATCACTTCATGGGAAATAGATGGGGAAACAGTGTCAGACTTTATTTTTTGGGCCCCAAATCACTGCAGATAGTGACTGCAGCCATGAAATTAAAAGATGCTTACTCCTTGGAAGGAAAGTTATTACGAACCTAGATAGCATATTAAAAAGCAGATACATTACTTTGCCAACAAAGGTCTGTCCAGTTAAGGCTATGGTTTTTCCACTGGTCCTTTATGGATATGAGAGTTGGACTGTGAAGAAAGCTGAGTGCCAAAGAATTGATGCTTTTGAACTGTGGTGCTGGTGAAGACTCTTGAGAGTCCCTTAGACTGCAAGGAGATCCAACCAGTCCATTCTAAAGAAGATCAGTCCTAGGTGTTCATTGGAAGGACTGATATTGAAGCTGAAACTCCAATACTTTGGCCACCTAATGTGAAGAGCTGACTCTTGGAAAAGACCCTGATGCTGAGAAGGATTGGGGTCAGGAAGTGAAGGGGACGACAGAGGGTGAGATGGCTGGATGGCATGACCAACTCAATTGACATGAGTTTGGGTAAACTCTGGAAGTTGGTGATGGACAAGGAGGCCTGGCGTGTTGTGATTCATGGGACTGCAAAGAGTTGGAAATGACTGAGTGATTGAACTGAACTGAAATGAACTGATGGTTTTTCCAGTAGTCATGTGGAGATGTGAGAATTGGACCATAAAGAAAGCTGAGCCCTGAAGAATTAGTGCTTCTTAATTGTGATGTTTGAGAAGACTCTTGAAAGTTCCTTGGAGTGCAAGAAGATCAAACCCGTTAATCCTAACGGAAATCAGTCCTGAATATTCATTGGAAGGACTGAAGCTGAAGCTGAAGCTCCATATTTTGGCCACCTGATGTGAAGAATTGACTTACTGGAAAAGACTGAAGGCAGGAGGAGATGAAGATAACAGAGGATGAGATGGTTGGGTGGCATCACTGACTCGATGGGCATGAGTTTGGTCAAGCTCTGGGTGTTGGTGATGGACAGGGAAGCCTGTTGTGCCTCAGTCAATGGGGTCACAAAGAGTCGGACATAAATGAGTGACTGAACTGATGAATGAAAGTTGCTTCTATCTTATTTGTTCACCCATGTATTATTGCTTTTTCATATTGTCCATGCTGTCTCTGGGGAAGAATACTGAAGTCAGTTGTCATTTCCTACTCAAGAACTGTCTTGTTGGAAAAGACCCTGATGCTGGGAAAGACTGAAGGCAAGAGGAGAAGGAGAGGTAGAGTTTGAGATGATTAGAAAACCTAATTGACTCAGTAAACATGCTGTTACAAATTTCAGGAGACAGTGGAGGACAGAGGAGCCTGGCATGCTGCAGTCGATTGGGTCACAAAGTTAGACAAGTCTTAAGGACCGAAAAACACAAACAGGAACAAATATATCAGTGTGATTTTTAAACATTTTTAATTATTTTTGTAGCAATAACTATCATAGAAAAATTGGAAAGCATAATGAAAATTTAAAGAATATAAAATTTGATATTATCACAAGATGAAATCAATATTAATTTATTTGTATATATATTTATATAGTTTATCATTTAAAAATTTTTTATTCTAATGAGGTGGATGAAACTGGAGCCGATTATACAGAATGAAGTAAGCCAGAAAGAAAAACACCAATACAGTATACTAACACATATATATGAAATTTAGAAAGATGGTAATGATAACCCTGTATGCAAGACAGCAAAAGAGACACAAATGTAAAGAACAGACCTTTGGGACTCTGGGAGAGGAAGAGGGTGGGATGATTTGGGAGAATGGCATTGAAACATGTATACTATCATGTAAGAATGAAAAGCTAGTCTAGGTTTGATACAGGATACAGGATTCTTGGGGCTGGCGCACTGGGATGACCTAGAGAGATGATATGGGGAGGGTGGTGGGAGGGTGGCTCAGGGTTGGGAATTCATGTACACCTGTGGTGGATTCATGTTAATGTAGGGCAAAACCAATACAGTATTGTAAAGTACAAAAATAAAATAAAAATTAAAAAAAATTATTGTCATCTTTACTCACATACAATTCTGCATTGTTATATAGCCCTGGATTTAACAGTATCTTTCTCAACATGTGATAATAGGAAATATCTAGGTCCTCTGGGAGTCTTTTTATAGAATAAGTAACTAGGAAGCAATTTTTTCTGATGGAAGGAAGTTTGTAACTAAGCTCTGCTGAATACAAAAAAGAAAACAGGAAATTTGGAAGAAATGGTCATTCTGAATTCAGTGTATTTCCTTTTACTCTGATTTTCCCCTACTCTCATCCTGCATGGTTTCATCCTCCTAATGAACACAACATAGAAATTATTAATATATAGAAAAAGTCAAATATGTAAAAACAATTTTGACTTTATGCTAATTGATGTGAATACAATTGGAGAAAAAAGATTTTAATAAGTTATATAATATACCAAAGCAAAATTTTGTAATTTACAATGGTTAAATATGTTAGCAACGATGGTAAGATTTGTCCAATCAGTGTAATGAAAGCATGTAAGCAGAAGCACTTCAGGCCCATGATTGGTTGAGATGATGCCACTGGGAATAAAGGCAATATCCATCAGAAGTATGAATATAAGGATCTGCTTCAAATAAAGAGGTGAGAGTTGAACAGGAGCAACTTTCCTTAAAAAAAAAAAAAAAAAAATATTTTAGAAAACAGCAATCTGGATACCCTGGAGACTAAGCAAAGCATACGGAAACAGGAAGATAAATGGTATTTGGAAGTCAAAATGCAAATATATATATATATATATATATATATATATATATATATAAAAGCAAAATTTGCATGAAAACTAGCCATTGGTAAGGCAACTCCCAGGGACGGGGGAGCCTGGTGGGCTGACGTCTATGGGATCGCACTGAGTCAGACACAATTGAAGCAACTTAGCAGCAACAGTAGCAAGGCAACTTAACTGGGGAAAAAAAAAAAAAGATAGTCTTTTCAAGAAATATATCCAGTTGCAAAAGATAAATTCGCTCCCTTACCTCATATCATCCAAAATCTCCTCCATCCATGGGATTTTCCAGGCAAGAGTACTGGAGTGGGTTGCCAATTCCTTCTCCAAGGGATCTTCCTGACTCAGGAATTGAACCCAGGTCTCCCACATTGCAGGCAGACACTTTACCCTCTAAGCCACCAGGGAAGCTCTAAAAAAAATAACTTCAAATAAATCATACACCTCAATCTGGGAGCTTAAAGTAGCAATATTTTAGAATAAATGATAGCAGAAAATCTTTTTGACTTTGAATTGTGCAGAAAAGTTTTGACAAGACACCAAAATCATAATCTATAGAAGAAAATTTGACAAACAATGCCTCATCATATTAGTTTTTACTTCAAAAACACCGTTCAGGAAATGAAAAGATAAACCACAAATGACTTCTTCTCCACACTACTTGATTTTCTTCCCAGTTTTCTTGCCTAGAAACTGAGTGACTTTCTTATCTAAGAATGTTTTCTGAAGGTTTACTTCCCACTCAATATCTGATTGTACTCATGTGAGAGACCTAACTCCCAGCATCTAGTTGAGGCAAGAAAATTTGTATATTATTATAAATGTGATAACTGTGAGACATTATTTAATTGCTTATTTAAGTTTTTAAGTTTTGAGTTTTTAAAAATATACCATAAAATAAGTGGCAACTTTTAAAATGTAACATTAAAAACATATTTAGCTATATTTGTTTTTCCATAAAAATTAATGTATGAAGTAAACATATGCACACATATAATCACATTTTGGTACATACCTACTCAAATTCCACTGAAGATATAGAATTATATATTAATATAATCAACTGTTTATCTTAATTTATGAAAAATTCATTTAGAGGGAAAAATAAGAGATTTTTCTTAAGTTGTTGTTGTTCAGTCGTTAAGTCATGTCCAACTCTTTGTGACCCCATAAACTGAAGCATTCCAGGCTTCCCTGTCCTTTACTGTGTCCCAGAGTTTTCTTGAACTCTTGTCCTTTCAATCAGTGATGCCATCCAATCATTGCATCCTCTGTTGCCCCCTACTTGTCTTGCCTTCAATCTTTCNAGAGATTTTTCTTAAGTTGTTGTTGTTCAGTCGTTAAGTCATGTCCAACTCTTTGTGACCCCATAAACTGAAGCATTCCAGGCTTCCCTGTCCTTTACTGTGTCCCAGAGTTTTCTTGAACTCTTGTCCTTTCAATCAGTGATGCCATCCAATCATTGCATCCTCTGTCGCCCCCTACTTGTCTTGCCTTCAATCTTTCCCAGAAACAGAGTCTTTTCCAATGAGTGGGCACTTGGCATCAGGTACTCAAAGCGTTAGTGCATCACCTTCAGCATAAGTCCTTCTAAGAATATTCAGGGCTTATTTCCTTTGGGATTGACTGGTTTGATCTCCTTGTTGTCCAAGGACTCTCAAGAGTCTTCTCCAGAAACAGAATATGAAAGCATCAATTCTTTGGCACTCAGCCTTCTTTATGATTCAACTCTCACATACATACATGACTAGTGGAAAAACCATAGCTTTGACTAGGTGGACCTTTTTTGGCAAGTAATGTAATGTCTCTTCTTTTTAATACACTGTCTGGGTGTCTGGGTTTGTTATGGCTTTTCTTTCAAGCTGCAAGTGTCTTTTAATGTCATGGCTGAAGTCATCATTCGCAGTGATTCTGGAGTTCCCCAAAATAATGTCACTCACTGTTTCCATTGTTTCCCCATCTATTTGCCATGAAATGGTGGGACCAGATGTCATGATCTTGATTTTCTGAATGTTGAGTTTTAACCCAATTTTTCACTCACCTCTTTCACTTACATCAAGAGGCTCTTTAGTTTTTCTTCACTTTCTGCCACAAGTATGGTGCCATCTGTGTATCTGAGATTATTGATATTTTTCCTGGCAATCTTGATTCCAGCTGGTGCTTCATCCATCCTGGCATTTACCATCATGTACTCTGCATGTAAGTTAAATAAGCAGGGTGACAATATACAGCTTTGATGTATTCCTTACCTGATTTGTAACCAGTCTACTGTTCCATATCCAGTTCTAACTTCTGCTTCTTCAGCTGCATCCTGATTTCTCAGGAGGCAGGTAAGGTGGCCCAGTATTCCCATCTCTTTAAGAATTTTCCACTGTTTATTGTGATCCACACAGTCGAAGGCTTTGTTGTAGTCAATGAAACAAAAGTAGATGTTTCTCTGGAACACTCCTGCTTTTTTGATGATCCAGCAGATATTGGTAATTTGACCTCTGGTTCTTCTGCCTTTTCTAAAACCAGCTTGAACATCTGGAAGTTCACAGTTGATGTATTGTTGAAGCCTGACTTGGAGAATTTTGAGCATTGCACTAGCATTTGCTAGTGTGTGAGATGAGTGCAATTGTGCAGTAGTTTGAACATTCTTTGGCATTGCCTTTCTTTGGGATTGGAATGAAAACTGACCTTTTCCTGTCCTGTGGCCACTGCTGAGTTTTCCAAATTTGCTGGCATATGGAGTGCAGCAGTTTCACAGCATCTTTTAGGATTTGAAATAGCTCAATTGGAATTTCATTGCCTCCACTAGCTTTTTTTCATAGTGATGCTTCCTAAGGCCCACTTTTCTTCACATTCTAGGATGTCTGGCTCTAGGTGAGTGATCACAACATCGTGGTTATCTGGGTCATGAAGATCTTATTTGTGTAGTTCTTTGTGTATTCTTGCCACCTCTTAATATTTTTCTGCTTCTGTTAGGGTCATACCATTTCTGTCCTTTATCAAGCCCATCTTTGCATGAAATGTTCCCTTAATATCTCTAGTTTTCTTGAAGAGATCGCTAGTCTTTCCCATTCTATTGTTTTCCTCTACTTATTTGAATTGATCTCTGAGGAAGGCTTTCTTATCTTGTTCACTCTGGTTAACTGACTGAAAACAATGTACAAAACCATTAAATTTCTCTCATACAGTGCTAATTAAAACCACTAGCGATAAGACACCAAACAATGTTATTAGGCAGGTTCAAGTACTGGTATCAACTGTGCTCTTGGACTCAGCCTCCTGTTTAGATCCAATAGACTGTTAAGGTTTAGGTGACTTTTCCCTTAAGTTTCTGTATTGCACTTGTATTGTAGTTGTTCTGTATTGTAGTTGTTCCCAGGAATTATCTCACTTATAGTAGAAATTATTAACAGTTTTACCTACTACATATTGACCCACAAAGAGAAAGACTAGAACAATTCCATCCTCTATAACAGACCTGGTCAGTGAGTTAAAGCTGACATGAATGATCTGAGATAGCAGCAATACCTTTTTTCAGATTTGGTCTGGACAAATTTTGTAATTGCCTTTCTTTTTGCATGGCTTCCATTCTTGAAATATCTGCCTAAAATGTGCACAGAAATAATGACTCAGGTATACCTCCAGAAGTTCCTCTGAGTAACAAAGGGTAGTTTCATTTTAAGGTAATGTCTGTATTCATCTGAAGTTTACATGATTTACTGGTGGTGTTTACTTACATACTTGAAGATCACTTACAAACTCTAATGTATAAGTTATTGTGTTTTCATGACTAGATTAATATCTGGCTTCTGCACAGAAAGCATAACTTCTAACAGTACATCTGTCAGTTACAGGGGAAAAAATTGCTGTTAAAATTATTGGGGATTTCCAAATGTGACTTATATTAATCAAGGTGACCTTGACATAAACTTTAGGGCTTCATATTCAGTTTGAATAATTGATTCTAGTCTTTGTTTTTGAGGAGACTCAGTTAAGGGAGATAGCATAATCTGTATAGTTAGTGTATACTACCAACTGGGAGCAATTCTTCTGCCTCAAAGAAAGTCTGACTAATGCTTTCAGAAATGGAAACTTAGGAATATGGAAAAGTACTTACATGTGTTTTGTGTTGGAAGTACAGTGTCTGGGCTCTTCAGTAGTTGTTTTTGGTAGATTTCTACTTAGGGATGAGGAGAATGACAATCAAATCATGATGAGACTTGTCTGGTCAGTGATGGCCAACACAACAGTACTGAATTCAAAGTTCCTATAATATTTTAGGAAATCTGCAATAGAGTATTAAAAAATATTATTAGAATATAGTATAGTATAGTATAGTATGATTTACAATGCATAAGCTTCATGTGTACAGCAAAGTTACTCAGTTATACATATACATATATGTATAACCAAAATTATTTCCCCTTATAGACCATTACAGAGTGTTAAGTAGAGTTCTCCATGCTATACAGTAGGTTCTTATCATTTACCTATTTTTTATATGGGCTTCCCTGGTGACTGAGCAGTAAAGAAGCCACCTGCAATGCAGTAGCTGAAGGACCTGGGTTAAATCCCTGGGTTGGGAAGATACCCTGAGAAGAAATGGAAACTCACTCCAGTATTCTTTTGCCTGGAGAATTCCATGGACAGAGGAGCATGGTGGACTATAGTCCATGGGGTTGCAAAGAGTCAGACATGACTGAAGCAATTTAGCAGTGGCAGCTTTTTACATATAGAAGTATACATATGTCAATCCCAATCTCCCAAGTTGTTCCTCTTCTTATACTCTGGTAACCATAAGTTTGCTTTCTACATTTGTGACTTTACTTCCATTTTGTAAAAAATTTCATTTGTTTTATGTGCTGTGTATTGTTCTTAGTTGATCAATTGTGTCTGACTCTTTGCAACCCCATGAACTGTAGACTGTCAGGCTCTTCTGTCCATGGGGAGTCTCTAGGCAAGGATACTGGAGTGGATTGCCATGTATTCCTCCAAGGGATCTTTCAAATCCAGATGTCCCCTATTGAAAGCAGATATTTTTTAACCATCTGAGTCACCAGGGAAGCCCAGAATTTTAGCTTAGACAGTGAAATTGGGAGTTGGGGAGGGCAGGGTAAGGCTCTAAGGTCATGCTGAGGGTTATGGAGAAAGACGGTGAAGACAGGGCGGCTATCTCCTGGTGATTGTTGTGTTTCCATCTCCATACCATCAGCCCACACTTCTGTCCCCACTACTCCCCTCCAGGGACTGGAGTTAAAATCTAGATGGGTCCCTAACCACACACATCACTGGGTTAGTGGTGGAATTGACAGGGCCTTTTTGTTCATTAAGAAGGTTCCAGGGAGTTGTTGTGAAAAGATAGATTATTAATGAGAACAAATCTTCCCATTCCTTTAAATTTTTGTGATATTACTTTTCCAGGTGCCAAAGTTTTTATTGTCCTATACTATTAATACCACAAAAATTTTCTCATTACAGGAAAACTAATATTATCTTAAAATTCACCTCAGATCCACCTCTTTAATTTGGAATGGTCAGATGCAAGAAGGATGAAAGTGTATGTTATACATACAGAAAGCCTTTATGGCCCACAAGTTTACCTACATTGGATACTGAAACAGGCCTGGTTGACAATGTAGTCAACTCATTGGTCAATATCCTTATGATCGGGGTCCTGTCGATTCAAGAATGTAATCTAGACAGCTGATCCAGAATTAAGTTGAATCCTCTAGGCTCACATTTTACCTTGGTGATACCTGGAGATTGTAGCAATCAGGCCGGACTGGGGTTGGTCTTAAAGAAAGAAGTGTGATCCAGAACTGCTCAGGGCAGAATTCTACATTCTCTAAAATTCTCTATAGCCTCTATCCATTTTGTCCTCATTGCTAACCACATATTGGCCAAAAGGAGATCTCCTATTAGGACAGTCATATAAAATTACTAACCTGATTTTCTAAAATATATGTGCAAAGAGGAGGTGATGCAAAGGGAAAGAGAATTAGAAATGCTTTTGATTCCATTTGTAGGAGGCTTTTCAAAATGCTGAAGGGCCCAGGAATGTGTTTTCAGTTCAGTTCAGTTAGTCGCTCAGTCGTGTCTATTTGCAACCCCATGAACCGCAGCACGCCAGACCTCTCTGTCCAACTCCAACTCTTGGAGTCCACCCAAACCCATGTCCATCGAGTCGGTGATGCCATCCAACCACCTCATCCTCTGTCATCCCCTTCTCCTCCTGCCCTCAATCTTTCCCAGCCTCGGGGTNACTCATTGGAAAAGACTCTGATGCTGGGAGGGATTGGGGGCAGCAGGAGAAGGGGACGATAGAGGGTGAGATGGCTAGATGGCATCACTGACTCAATGGGCATGAGTCTGGAGTTGGTGATGGACAGGGAGGCCTGGTGTGTGCTGCGATTCATGGGGTTGCAAATAGTCAGACACGACTGAGCAACTGAACTGAACTGATATATATATGTACACACAGGCACACACATATATTTCAATGATAAAACTGAAATTAAAAAAGTATGTGTTGAGAGCTGAGATAGATATGTGCATGTAAATTCTTTATGCAAAAGAGAAATAATTGATCATAATATTTCCTTTGAAATATTTTGTGGCTGATCATATAAAATATACTTGTTTACTTGCCTACAATGCAGGAAGATGTGACTTCGATCCTGGGAGGGGAAGATTCCTTGGGGAAAAGCATGCCAACACACTACAGTATTCTTGCCTGGAGAATCCCACAGACAGCGAAGCCTGGAGGGTGACTGATCATGGGTCATAAGGAGTTGGACACGACTGAGTGACTTTCACTTTCACTTGGTTACAAGTTAGATTCAAATATTCAAAACTTTATTGCCTTTACAATATTCTATTGGTCAAGAAGGCAAATATTTAAATCTTTACATTTAGCCATTTAATATCATATATTTGGGGGTTACATTAAATATATTTCACTACCAGCACTGCAAAGCAGAGACCAATAAAAGGGACACAGTGATCATTCACAGTTGATACCAGCTATGAAAAACAAGTCAGCTGTACTGGTGAGCATTAGCTCATATGTATTCAAGATAGCCAGAAAATACTCATTTATGTAGACACAATTATCTGGTAATTTGTAGTGATGATTTGCTTCACTGATGAAACTTAAAAATCAATCTGATGGAAACTATTTTTAGCATCCTAGAAATATTCATGGCAAAATGTCATTAGTATGATTTACTTGATGGCACTGATATTTAGGAGCTTGATGATACAGGGAAATAACCCTTCAGGTGATATTTTCATTCTTACTAATGGTCTAATATGACTGAGAGCATGATTTCTTTTTAGACTGATTTTACTTTATCTTAGATTCTTCCTTATTTGCAAAGGGCTGTCTCATTGAAAATAGTGTGTATATGTTTGAACTTACAGCAAGATATTGGATGCAGTCTAATCAAAGCTTTCATGTTGCTGTACTATTTGCATAATAAAAAGTCATTAGGCAGGAAAAAAATACTCAAAAGTAAAATTGTATTTTCAATTTAGGCAAATGGACATGAAAAGAATTTACAATGTGTAAAGATGGAAAAGAATCATAAATCTTTAGAAAGTCTTAAATCTTTTGCAAATTTGTATAATAATAATGAATGTGGTAGTATGTGAACAACATATTTAATTGTCATTTGTTTTGAAACAAAAAACATTTTAATAAGTAGCATGATAAGAATACTGGGATAACATGTAAAATCAATAAAGAATTAAAGTATTTATGATCAGACCTAGATTAAAAGATAATAATAATAGAAGTTAGTTTCTACTACTCTGGCTCTGGCAGTCATTAAATAGCAAGTCATATGTAAACATGAAAATTACCTATCAAGCTCTTATGCACTGCTCTTGTACATGGACTGCTAGTATATTCAGAGAACCACCAAAAAGATTCAGGAAATATGTGTATAAAAGTGCAAAAATACTTTGAATATTTTTACATGAATANAGAAGTTAGTTTCTACTACTCTGGCTCTGGCAGTCATTAAATAGCAAGTCATATGTAAACATGCAAATTACCTATCAAGCTCTTATGCACTGCTCTTGTACATGGACTGCTAGTATATTCAGAGAACCACCAAAAAGATTCAGGAAATATGTGTATAAAAGTGCAAAAATACTTTGAATATTTTTACATGAATAATGCGTCTATGGGGTCGCACAGAGTCAGACATGACTGAAGCAACTTAGCAGCAGCAGCAGCAGCAGCAATGTGTCTTTTGCATTGTGAAACAGGTTTTATAGAATAGAAAAATATGATTTTTCTATTCTATAGATATACATATTTGCATGTCTTTTTCATCAGAAATGTATCCTTAGATGTTTGATTGTAGGTATTTTACTGGATAAAATTGTTAAGACACCACTGCTGTTTTAAATGTCATTTCATTATTAAATTTAGAGTCATAAGAAATTTCCTCTTGTTTAAAACTTACATCCTTAGACAAATTAAAATATCTTAATGATTTCATATTTTTTCCTAATTTTCCTTGTTAAAAAAATTTTTCCATATGTGCTTCATAAATGCATTTTCTAAAATTAATCCTGAGAAGAAGGTCTAGGAAAGTTATTAATAAGACTTAGTATAATGAAATAATATCCCTGAATTGAGTTCAAATGTTTGTCCCTGACCAATGAGGTTGCTGTGTGACCATGGACAAAAATAATTTAATTGATATTTTTCTAATTATTGTCACTTGTTATATAAGGGAATATATCATGATATATCTAAATTTCTATTCTTTTTAATTCTAAATCATGAATGCATGTCAAATGGTTAGCAACCTCTTTAGAGTTATGGTTTAAGTATAACATTATTTCAATAACAGTTCAGTTCTCTACCTTGACCTAAAATATATTTGCATTACATAAAGGTAGTAAGGCAATAAAGAGGATAATTCCACCTTCCATCTACCTGGAGATTTTTTTTTTTTTTTCCTTTGAGGTTAGAGAAATCACCAATGGAGCTCCAAGTCAAGACCCAGGTATGATTTTTCCACATGATTGAATTTCTCAGCTACTTGACTAGACATAAGAATGATCCCATGATTCCTAAGCAATATATATATTGTACTATTTAATATCTATGAATAGCGTTAGACAGATATGCCTATGATATTTTAAATCAATTGATCTGGGTTTCTTCCAAAACAATTCTGCTTTGAAACTTCCTTGAATATGTGGAACAACACACCAGGATTTGTCCTGCAATTACTCATTTAGTCATTTTGAATTTTATCACCCATGGAAACAGTCACCTATTCTGATCTGTGAGTTTCCTCAGAGATTCACAACGAATACAACAAATATTTATGGTTGTTCAGTCACTAAATTGGGTCCAACTCTGTTATTCCATGGACAGCAGCCCACCAGGCTCTTCTGTCCTCCACTATCACCTGGAGTTTTCTCAGATGCATGTCCATTGAGTCAGTGATGATATCTAACCATCTCATCCTCAGCACCTCTTTTTCCTTTTACCTTTAATATTTCCCAGCATCAGGATATTTTCCAATGAGTCATCCTTTCACATCAGGTAGACAAAGTATTGGAGCTTCAGTATCAGTCCTTTCAATGGATATTATGGTTGATTTCCTTTACGGTTGACTGGTTTGGTCTCCTTGACATTCAAGGTACTCTCAAGAGTTTTCTCCAGCACAATTCCAAAGCATTGATTCTTCAGCATTCAACTTTCTATATATGATCACTGGAAAAAACACAGCTTTGACTATATGGACATGTGTTGGCAAAGTGTTGTCTTTGCTTTCTAATATGCTGTCTAAATTTTTCCTGGCTTTCCTTCCAAGAGCAGCATTTTTTAAATTTCATGGCTGCCGTCACTATCCACAGTGGTTTTGGAGCCCAAGGAGATCAAATCTGTCACTGCGTCCACTTTTTATCCATCTATTTGCCATAAAGTAATGATACCCATTACTTCATAGGATCCACAATCTTAGCTTTTTGAATGTTGAGTTTTAAGCCAGTTTATTTTCACTCTCTTCTTTCACTCTCATCAGGAGGTTCTTTCCTTCCTGTTCACTTTCTGCCATTAGAATCATATCATCTGTATATCTGAGGCTGTTGGTATTTCTCCTGGCAATTCTAGTTTGTGATTTACCCAGCCCAGAATTTTGTATGATGTACTCTGCATTAAGTTAAATAAGCAGAGTAAAAATATAGAGGCTTGTCATAATCCTTTCCCATTTTTGAACCGGTTTGTTGTTCTATGTCCAATTCTAATTGTTGCTTCTTGACCTGCATACACGTTTCTTGAGAGAAAGGTAAGGTTGTCTGATATCCCATCTCTTTAAGAATTGTTGACAGTTTATTGTGACCCACACAGTCAAATAATTTAGTGTAGTCTATTAAACAGAAGTAGATTTTTTTTTTTTTCTGGAAATCCTTTGCTTCCTCTGTGATTCAACAAATGTTGGCAACATGATTTCTGATTCCTCTGCCGTGTACAAGTCCAGCTTGTATATCTGAAAGTTTGCCATTCATGAACTATTGAAGCCTAGCTTGAAGGATTTTGAGAATTACCTTGCTAGCCTGCAAAATGACTGCAATTGTGTAGTAGTTTGAATATCCTTTGTCATTGCTCTTTGGGATTGGAATGAAAACTGAACTTTTTCCAGCCCTTTGACCACTGCTGAGCTTTCTAAATTTGGTAGCATATAGAGTGCAGCACTATAGCAGCATTTTTAAGTATATTAGCTGAAATTCCATCACCTCCATAGCTTTGTCCACAGTAATACTTCTTAAGGCCCACTTGACTTCACACTCCAGGATGTCTGGCCCTAGGTGAATGACTGCACCATTGTGGATGTCCAGGCCATTAAAACCTTTCTTGTATAGTTCTTCTGTGTTTTCTTGCCACCTCTTCTTAATGTTTTCTGCTTCTATCTAGAGATCTTGAAGAGATCTCTAATCTTTACCATTCTACTGTTTTACTCTATTTCTTTGCTTTATTCACTTAAAAAAGGCTTTATTATCTTTCCTAGCTTTTCTCTGGGACTCTGCATTCAGTTGGTTATATCTGGATCTTTTTCCCTTGTCTTTCACTTCTTTTCTTTCCTCAGCTATTTATGAAGCCTCCTCAGAGAACCACTTTGCTTTCCTGCATTTCTTTTTCTTTGAGATGGTTTCGGTCAACACCTCCTGTCCAGTGTTACAAACCTCCACCCATACTTGTTCAGGGACTGCCAAATCTAATCCCTTGAATCTATTCATCATTTCCAATGTATCATTTCTACATAAGGTATTTGATTTAGGTCATACCTGAATGGACTAGTTGTTTCCCCTACTTTGTTCAACTTAAACCTGAATTTTGCAGTAAGGAGCTCATGTTCTGAGTCACTGTCACCTCCGGGTCTTGTTTTTGCTGACTGTATAGAACTTCTCTATCTCTGGCTGCAAAAAACATAATCAATATGATTTCAGTATTGATCATCTGGTAATATTCATGTATATCTGGGGTTGAAGGAAATGTATGTTTGCTATGACCAGCATGTTCTTTTGACAAAACTTTGTTAGTTTTGCCTTGCTTCATTTCGTACTCCAAGGTCAAACTTGACTGTTGCTCTGAGTATCTCTTGACTTCCTACTTTTGCATTCAAATCCCTTATGATTGGTGTTTGTTCTAGAAAGTGTTGTAGATCTTCATAGAATTTGTCAACTTTAGCTTTTTGGCATCAGTGTTTGGAGCATAGACTTGAATATCTGTGATGTTGAATGGCTTGCCTTGGAAACAAACTGAGATCATTCTGTCATTATTGAGGTTACACTCTAGTATGAAATTTTTAACTCTTTTGCTGACTCTGAGGGCTGCTCCATTTCTTCTAAGAGATTCTTGTCCATAGTAGATATAATGGTCATGAATCATTTGCCATTCCATCCATTTTAGTTCACTGATTCCTAAGATGTTGGTGCTTACTCTTGACATCTTCTGCTTGATCATGTCCAATTTACCTTGATTCATAGATCTAACATTCTCCTTCCCTATGCAGTATTTCTCCTTACAGCATCACATTTTACTTTCTCTGCCAGACATATCCACAACTGAGCATCATTTCCACTTTGGCCCTGTCGCTTCATTCTTTCTGAAGCTATCAGTAATTACCCTCATCTCTTCCCCAGTAGCATGTTGCACACCTTCTGATCTGTGGGGAGGGAGGGGGAATCTTCCAGTGTCATAACTTTTAACCTTTTCATACTGTTCATGTGATTCTCAAGGCAAGAATACTGGAGTATATTACCCTTTTCTCCTCCAGGGTCAGATCTCTTCTCTATGACTTGCTTATTTTAGGTGGCCCTGTACGTCATGGCTCAAAGTTTCAGTGAGTTTTGCAAGCCCATTTGCTATGACAAGGTTGTGACCCATGAAGGGGACAACTAACATATCTAGCCACATAACTCACCACTCCAGTCAACTAATATACATGATCTTATGTTGCTGCTATGATTACTATCAACTGTAAAATATATTTATACTATTTTTTTTTAATTTGGAACCAGTTTTCTGTCCTAAAGTTCTAAATTTACTTATCAGTAAAAGCCTAGGACCTTCATTTTGTAATAATTTATTCAATGTCAATCTTCTTATATAGATATTATAACCCCCTTGATTAAATAAGCAGTATTCAGGTCTCTGAATATTTAGTTGTATTTACCAAAAACCTATGATATATTATTTACTATTTATTGTTTTCCATATAAATATTGTATTTTGTAATAGTTATCCACAATATATTTATATTTCATGATTGCTTGCATATAGGGATTATATTTATACAGGAGAAGTTGATAAATTAATACATAATTTGGAATAGGATAAAAATACTAGAAATTTTAGAGGAATATTAATGATTTTGTAGTTCAACACTGTTATTTTAGGAAACAATCAAATTNGTACCAAATTAAAAGATGAGAGAACCTCTCAAATCTACATATTTAACTTCCCATATTATAGTGGTTCAACATTCAAAATATTTTAATTCTCTTTCAGTTACTACATGATAACATTTCCATGTATTCCTTTAAAATAAAAGCAATTAATGCTAAGTACAATATGCTTCTGAAACAAAAGCTTACTATAAAAGAGAACTTTTAAAAAATGTCTATATAAAGATATCAACCTGAAAAGAAATAAATCAACTACACTATCAGCAGTTGAAGAACAATATGCAGTTAATTGGACCACATGAGCAACAAGCTTCTGATACTGGTCACAGTAGCACATAGACAAACAACAAAAATTGTCTCAAATGCTTGAACTCAGAGCATACCATTGATAAGCAGATGTGTATAAGAGACAGTAATGACACTTCCTATTTTTAGTTTGTTAAGAATAAATAATCCAAATCTATCACATGACAGCATTTTCTATTGAGTCTGTGAAATAACAGACTTGCACTGCCTTTCTGGAAGAAGGCAGCAAGTACAGCTTATCAATGGCATGCTCTGAGTTCAAGCATTTGAGACAATTTTTGTTGTTTGTCTATGTGCTACTGTGACCAATATCAGAAGCTTGTTGCTCATGTGGTCCAATTAACTGCATATTGTTCTTCAACTGCTGATAGTGTAGTTGATTTATTTCTTTTCAGGTTGATATCTTTATATAGACATTTTTTAAAAGTTCTCTTTTATAGTAAGCTTTTGTTTCAGAAGCATATTGTACTTAGCATTAATTGCTTTTATTTTAAAGGAATACATGGAAATGTTATCATGTAGTAACTGAAAGAGAATTAAAATATTTTGAATGTTGAACCACTATAATATGGGAAGTTAAATATGTAGATTTGAGAGGTTCTCTCATCTTTTAATTTGGTACCATCATATCTCTGGAATTTGTACTGGTCAAAGCATCATTAACAGAGACAATAAAATGTACATTTTTCAAATTAGAATATTTTAGTTAATTAAAAAAATGTTATTCATAAAGGGCAATGTGTTTTGTTTTTATGTAGAATAAAAGAAATCACAATCTATATATAATAAGATTTTATATATAAATGAGCCTGAAAACTTCACAGAAAGTACTAAAACTGTTAATTTGTTATTTAAGAGAAAAAAATATTGGGGAAAATGAAAAGCATATTAAAAATATTCTTTTTAAAATGTTATACGGGAATGAATATCAATTTCGTCATAATGTGAATGCACATTCTGAATAAATCATAGATATCTTAGAAATATTCAAATAGTTCTTTTAAAAACCTTATGTATTTGTTTTTTTCATAAAATTCCAACAAATTTATCAGTACCAAATTAGTAAGTACATGGATGTTACCGTGGCAGTGTGAGGATCCTATACAGATAAATTTTGGATTAAAAATGGAATATCTTTCAGTTGAGAGATTATGTAATATCCATAATCTTCAAATTACAAAACAACAAGAGAATAAATATTAAAGAGAAAGACATAGGTATAATTTATAGGGGCTCAAAAGTCACATTTTATTAAAAATCTTATAATGATAACCCTCATTAATACAGATTTTTTAAAAGCGTAAAGTTTAGTAATCATAGCATCAGTAGATCTTTAAGAAACATACCTTAAATTTTACTATTCAGTTGTGTTGATTTGCTTTCACAGAATAAGGGATGATAATAAAAACTAATTGCAGTACTGGACTATCTGTTGATTGATTCTTAAGATATCAAACAGGATATTTTTAAATGTAGTGAAAATACTCACTTAAATTTGAATAACTTTTCCATAGCACTTCTATTAGATGATATATCATGTAGAAAAGTAAACACATCTAGGTGTCATATTATTTTATAAAGTTAAGAGGCATGCTAGAAATTACATATAATCAATATGAATGCAACTATAATGCTCACTACATATGGCACCCCCCAATTTAATTATTTCTTCATAGTTATTATTGATGCTGGTTTTATATTTAGAGTGTGCATAAAGAACAAATGCTTTGGTACCAAAAAAATAAAATCCAGTTTATTATTATTTTAACCAAACTTAATTTCTCAAACTAATGCTTCAATAAAAAGTTATTTTTGAGAAATGTATATTAGTACTTAATTTTAATTTAGGGTTTGATTTAAAGAATAGACATTTTTCTTTTCTAAAGAGAAACCATTAATTTTTCCAGGAAAAACGCCATGGAAATCATACACAAACATTTAAAAATTCAGATTAATGAAAGGTACAAGGAAAATATTTGGAAAAATAGTTTGATTTTCATGAAAGGTAAGATAACATGTAAATATCATTCATTTATACAATGTGACTAATCTGGGTTTTAGAATGGTTAATCACATTTCAAATCAATCATGTCACCTGACTGCAATATTTTTTTCAAAAATGATAAAACATTTTTAAAATTAAGCATCATTTATTGTGTTCCTATTTGTGCTTAGAAGGAATGATATTTTCTAAAGTTCAAATGAAAAATCACTTGTAACTGAAGGTTTAATAATTTTACAGTTATCAGTGTGATTGTTGATCGTAAGTATTTCAAAAAATAAATAGCATCTTAATATTTTCTTATTCAAATATAATCCTATCTTTAAAACATGGACAGTTTTTATATTACTTGTATTTATGCTTATATTTTGTTTATTCAAAGTGGAAAAAAATATATCCCACTTCTCTTCAGGGAGTGTTCCCCTGTCCTCATCTTTAGAAGTAATCTTTTATCTTATGTTTTCATTCTGGTCATTATTCCAGAATGTCTACCTTACTTTTAAATATTAAAAAAAAAGAAAAATTATAAACCACAATGAGACTAGAACATTATTTACTTCCTAACCAAGTTCTTTTAGAGTCTTTGACTTTTATGTGATAGATTCATCATCTGTAGTCTTTTAAAATATCTAATTCTTTCAAAAGCATTCTTTCTTTTTTTTTTTTTTTGCTACTGGGGACTTAACAATCAAATGTTCCTTTATATCCCCCATTTTTCAGTTCAGAGTTCTGGGAACTTATTGGTACCTTGCACTTCACAATATTTATTAAAATCATTCATAGTTGGATCATCTGCAATGTTTTGCAAGCCTTTGGCAACTACTAAGTATTAAAATTCTGCAGTGAGTTACCTTTAACTCCTCCCATCCCAGATACTGAAACTTACAACTCAATATATACCATGTCCTAGCTATGTGGTCATGAGTATAATGCCTAAAGGAAATGAGGGAGAGCCTAAGAGAAATCAGGCAGAATACCTAGACCTTTTGCATGCACATAGATTTTTCTGGTAGATTCATTTTTCAAAATAGCAATCTGCTTTTTGAGGCCTGAGAATGTGGTCACTAGATTGAACAAAAATGTGAAGACTGTGGAGTTCTTTTGAATCTTGCTTCAGTAAAATTTAGTAAAATTTTCAGGAAAATTCAGCTTCCTTGATAGCTCAGTTGGTAAAGAATCTGCCTGCAATGCTGGGGATCCCCTTTGGATTCCTGGGTTGGAAGATCCACTGGAGAAGGCACAGGCTACCCAATTCAGCATTCTTGGGCTTCCCTTGAGGCTCAGCTGCTAAAGAATTTGCCTGCAATGTAGGAGTCATGGGTTAGATTCTTGGGTTGGAAAAATCCCCTGGAGTAGGGAAACGCAACCCACTCTAGTATTTTAGCCTGAAGAATTCCATGGACTGTACAGTTCGTGGGGGTTGCAAAGAGTCCACCACGACTGAGCGACTTTCACTTTCACTTTGTTTTCAGTAAAATTTACTCATTAAATGTTTGTCCCTGAACATGTTAAATTCCTTCTGCCTGCTATTTATATTGTGTTGTTGTTGCTTGAGAAGGAGGTGGACTACTGGGCAATCCCTCTCTGATCTTCTGTAGCTAAAAGAATCAGAGTTCTGAGAGGACAGTAATAGCAACAGCTGCTAAGTCGCTTCAGTCGTGTCCGACTCTGTGTGACCCCGTAGACTGCAGCCCACCAGGCTCCCCCGTCCCTGGGATTCTCCAGGCAAGAATACTGGCGTGGGTTGCCATTTCCTTCTCCAAGGCATGAAAGTGAAAAGTGAAAGTGAGGTCGCTCAGTCATGTCCGACTCTGTGCGACCCCGTGGACTACAGCCTACCAGGCTCTTTCACCCATGGGATTTTCCAGGCAAGAGTCCTGGATTGGGGTGCCATTGCCTTCTCCAATAGCAACAGAAACAGCCCTAAAACAGGGGAAATCATTTTGTTTCCTCCAAAGTTCTAAATATAGAGAATAGCAAGAAACCCAGACCTCTAAGAGAAGGTTCTTGGTTGTAATTTATCACGGGTAACAAATTAAATATCTAACCTGTCTGAATATCTCTATCTTTTTAAAGCCTTCCATGATTCAGACATATAATGCAATCTAATATTCACTGTATCTCCAATATTTTCTTATTTACAGTTCTCTTGTATTCTTGTATTCATCCCCTTCTCCTCTTGCCCCTAACCCCTCCCAATATCAGAGTCTTTTCCAATGAGTCAACTCTTTGCATGAGGTGGCCAAAGTACTGGAGTTTCAGCTTCAGCATCATTCCCTCCAAAGAAATTCCAGGGCTGATCTCCTTCAGAATGGACTGGTTGGATCTCCTTGTAGTCCAAGGGACTTTCAAGAATCTTNCCTACAAGAGACCCACCTCAAAACAAGGGACACATACAGACTGAAAGTGAAAGGATGGAAAAAGATATTTCATGCAAATAGAGACCAAAAGAAAGCAAGAGTAGCAATACTCATATCCGATAAAATAGACTTTAAAACGAAGGCTGCGAAAAGAGACAAAGAAGGCCACTACATAATTATTAAAAGATCAATTCAAGAAGAAGATATAACAATTATAAATCTTTTTGAATTTTTATATTTATTTTAAATGCCACAAAATAAAATATTAGATGATAACATATATTTAAATGATAGTATTAGTGTAGTAGTGTTAGTCACTCAGTCATAAACTGAGTGATAGATCTCATAAATTCTAGTCTGCCAGGCTCCTCCTGTCCATGGAATTCTCCAGAAAAAGATACTGGAGTGGTTTGCCATTTCCTTTTCCAGGGAATATTCACAACCTAGGGATCAAATCCTGGTCTCCTGGGCTGCAGGCAGAATCTTTACTATCTGATCCACCATGGAAGCCCTACTATATACTTCCTAAATAAACATAAAATACATGAAGAGAAAGGTTCTATTGGCCCTGCTGTTTTACAATACCAGTAATCTATGAAGGTCTTTCTTCCCTCCCTTTGGAGTTTAATACTATAAGATAATGCTCATAATTTGAGGGAAGAATCAAATAAATGATCAATATAGATATAATATATTAAATTATTGTTCACCAACTATGCAACCCTCCATCTCCCACACACACATACACATACTATCTCCAACACACATGCCTCTGATCTTGGATTTGGCCATGTGACTGGATTGGCCAGTGGGACTGTGAGTGGAAATGGTAAGATGCCATCACATTTTTCCTTCTGATCTTCTCC
Source organism: Neotragus moschatus (assembly GCA_006410615.1). NCBI lineage: Eukaryota > Metazoa > Chordata > Mammalia > Artiodactyla > Bovidae > Neotragus > Neotragus moschatus. The sequence continues at coordinate 135,902 of SJYA01001722.1, forward strand.
ATGAGCCCGGGAAACCACAAGTGTGGAAAGAACATAAATGAAACTTAGCTCAAAGCAAAGCTGCTCTATTTTCATCACAGAATTGAATAAGAAATAAACACTATTTTCCACTCAAATTTTGTGAAAAGCTGATGGATGCTATGGTATTTTATAATAATGCTTGCTTCTTGGGGTAGAGGTGACAGAGGAATGGCATGAAAAGGAAAGCATGTGAGTAGGTGCAAAGTATTCTTGGTGTTCTAATACTTAAGTTTGATTATGGATCCATAGGAGTTCATTATGTCTGTAATTCACATAAAGCAGATATGATACTTGTGTAAAATATTACCCAAAATATCACAAAAGAAGAAAAAAACAAAATGAGTCTCTCAGTTTTAAAAGGAACATAATGAATCAGCATTATGCTTATGTATAAATCATTTTCCATAATATTTCTGTGCAATTTCATGTGTCAATATCATACTTATTATATATAAATAGGCAAATGTTAACATATATTTTATATTTTTAAAAGCTGTTTAAGATGGTTCAGTATCATTCTCAACTACAATTCTCAGCAGAGCAAAATGAAATTAACTTCACTTAATCAGTTTACAAACCAATTTATTTATTTACTCTTCAAAATCATAAAAACAAAGTTTTACATACTTGAATGACTTTCTGAAATATGCTGATTTTTTTTCTTTATATTTATGTGACACAGTTGTATAATTTTTATATATACATATATATTTACAGACATAGTAGATTTGCCTCTACCTGTATTTCTCAAATACTGTTATTCATGTGCTTGTACCAAATGATTTTACACACTTGAATGAGTTAAGTATACTCAAAAGTTCCCACAGATAAACTTTTTAACTTGGACAATTTTTCATTGGGGAAGCAGAAAACTTTAGAAATATTATTTAGTGAAATATATTGTTCAAAAAAAATTCTTTTAAGTTACTATAGAATCATGAATATCTACTGAAATATTTTAAAATGACAATACTTTTCAAAAAAGTGTTTATGATATTTTATTATTGATTAAATAAAATGGAATACATATCAATTTATTATTGGTTAAATACTTAATTTAAATTTTATTTAAAATTACACTACAAACAAATTTGGTGTACAAAAACATTCTATCTTATAATCACTAACCATGAAATCATACAATTGATGAAATGCTAGAGACCAAACAAAACAAAAATATGTGATTACAGCTTATGAACTTAAACACTATTGGTCTCATATTAATGCTCCATATCTTGCTATGGTGGAGTGACGTTGTTATTGTTTAGTCACTGTGTCCAACTTTTTGCAACCCCATGGACTGCAGCATGCCAGGCTTCCCTGTCCTTCACTGTTTTCTGGAGTTTGCTCAAATTCTTGTCCATTGAGTTGGTGATGCTATATAACTATCTCATCTGCTGCCCCTTCTCCTGTTACCTTCAATCTTTCCTAGCATCAGTGTCTTTTGCAATGAGTCAGCTCTTCCCATCAGGTGGCCAAAGTATTGGACATTCAGTTTCAGTTTCAGTCCTTCCAATTAATATTTAGGGTTGATTTACTTTAGGATTGATATTACCAACTTTGCATTTATAGATTTTACTTAGAATCCAAAAATGCAATCTAGAATTATGTCTATCAGTTTCACTAAAAGGAAAGCAAATTCATCAACTTTCTCTTTGATTCCAACTAACAACAAAAAAAAGAAAAAGAAATATAGAACAAATGCCATGAGTGCATGTTATTTATATTGTCAGTATCTCTTGTTATTATTCAAAGTCAAGTACTTTATTTTAGATTCTTTGCCACATTCAGTATTTCATTTTCTTTTGTCTGTTTCAGTATCTTGAAACAAAGAAAACAGGGAGATGTGAATTCTTATTAAAGAAAAAATAAATCTCATTTATATTGTATCACCTGAAATAATTTTAGAATATAAATAGTGAGGAAATTCATTAAACAATGTCACTCAGTAATTTTTTTACAATTTGAAGTAACTTCCAGATGAATGAACTTGGTGAATTTGAAGTAGGCTCACTTTTAAATGAACAAGTAAATGTACTTTGATCTTTACCTCATAGATAATACTATTTTCCCTTAAAGGCTTCTGAGGATTTACAATTTTATAATTACAAAGATATCCATTATACACATAATTATAATGATCACTATAGATTTCCTTCAATAAAATTGAGCAAAATGAAAAAGGCTCTATATTCTAATTATAACCAACCATTTTGCCACAAATGTTAGGGAGATAGGGAAATAGGGAGAATTGAAAAGGACTCTTCCTCAGTTCTTGGTAAGGACACAAAGAAGAATCTGAGGTCTTATTCATGGCAAAAATAAGTTTATTGAAGAAAGAATAGAAGGAACACCTCAAGAGAGAAGTAAGTCAAGTCAAGAGAGGCAATGCACCAGGAATGATGAGCTACATGGGTTTTCAAGACAGGGCTTTTATATTTTCATTTAGGTGGGTGTGGACTGAAAATTTTGGTTGACAGTTGCAAGTTGAATAACAACAGGCTTTATAAAGAGTATCTTTGCCATAATTCAATCTATTATAATCAGATGTGTGTAAGTTTAAAATGTTTATGAACCGTTAATGGGTTCCTGGCTGCCTAAGATCACTTGCAGGCATATCTGTGTATCAAGGGCACATGGGATTTGGAGAAGTCCTTGTGATTAGTTTGCATCCATGGTTTGCCTAGGACACATGCTTTCAGTGGAAAACTGGTAATTTTTTTGCATAGCTGTGAGTTCTCCTTGGCCTCACTGGGGCCAGTCTGGAGTGGTGTTTGAAGATCACTTTGAATCTTTATGGCTAGACCACTTTTCACTGCTCATGCCTAACTTCCTACCTAACCAATCTACTTAAATTTATATGAATATTCCACATGTATCTAATTGGTTTACATTAATGTAACTGTAATCAATATTTACTATCCATTTCCACAAGATGACTGAGAGGTGATCACATACAACTTTGAAAATTTATTTTCATAATCTATTTGATAGATATATTTCTTATTTTTCCTAGTGTAGATATTGTTACATATTAATATGTTTATTCTGCATCCTGCAATCCTGACTTCTTTAGTACAGATCTGTGATGAATGCCTATTTCATTTTTGGTTGTTACAGTGAAAGTCAAGAAGTCACTCTATCTAATTTTGCATGCATCCCTTACATATTATAATTTTAAAAAACACCGTTTAAGAAATAAAATAAATGGATTCAGAATATTATCCATGCTTATAATTATTATGAAACAAAATAAAAACAAAACATTTAACAATGATGGACATTATAAGCAGTCAGGTAATTTTTCTTTCAAGAAAGGCACTAACTGTTTCATGAAATCAGAACATCTTGCAATTAGGCTTGGAAAGACCCATCTAGCATTTTGTCCATGTAGTATTTTAGACCCAAAACATCTAACACAGAGTTGAAGTATATTAGTTAAAATTTAAAATTACCATAATTCCTTGGGAATATATAAAACTCCAAGAACATGGTTACTAACATATGAAATAGCAAACGGTGTTTAACAGCAATTTTAGTAAATCAGTTATTTCATGTCTATATTTACTGAGAAAATATATACGCCAATGACATCATTGACATAGAAAATAACCTTGCTTGTTATTAGTAGATGTTTTGCAAGATCGTGATTGTTTCATGTTTATGAGGGCACTTATTTAGTATTGAATATCTTCCCTATCTAATCCAATATGAGAAACCTATCAAAGTGTATCATCAGCTATGTAGGACATTGCTTTTTGTCTTGTATAGAATGTTATTGCTTTCCTGGAGCACTCTATTGACTGAAGTTATCTTTGAAATTAGAGACTGACTGTTCTTTGCAGGTATACATATATATTTCAATATGCATAGATCTAGAAATAACAAACGGAGTAAATGTCTATTACTCTGCTCCTAGGAATCTTTGTGAACAAGAATAAAGTCAGCTTGGGGGAACTATAGCCAACCACATTTACTAGCCTTGTGTTCTCCATTGCCTCTAGGGAGTAATTAATGAAGACAGTGCTTCTTATGATTACTCTATTCTCTTAGACCACTTTTTGTGGCATAGTTTTGCTGACAGATTTTTTTTTTAAAGGATATAATCTTGGAAGAAAAACTATGACCAACTTAGACAGCATATTAAAAAGCAGAGACAATTACTTTGCCAAAAAATATTCGTATGGTCAAAGCTATGTTTTTTTTTTTGTTTGTTTGTTTGTTTGTTTTGTTTTTCAGTAATCATATATGGATCTGAGAATTGGACCATAAAGAAGGCTGAGTGCTAAAGAATTGATGCTTTTGAATCATGGTGTTGGAGAAGACTCTTGAGAGTTCCTTGGACTGCATGGAGATCAATTCTAGTCAATCTTAAAAGAAATCAATCCTGAGTATCTTTTGGAAAAACTGATGATGAAGCTGAAGCTCTAATACTTTGGCTATCTTATGTGAGGAGCCCATTAGAAAAGACCTTGATGCTGGGAAAGATTGAAGGCAGAAGGAGAAGCGGATGACAGAGGATGAGATGGTTAGATGGCATAATTGACTCAGTGGACATGAGTTTGAGCAAGCTCCAGAAGATGGTGAGGGACAGGGAAGATGGGCGTGCTGTAGTCCATGGAATTGCAGAGTCAGATACGACTTACAACTGAACAACAACAACATAACCTCACAGGAGCCCAAGAAGATAAAATCCATCACTGTTTCCACTTTTTCTACTTCTGTTTACCATAAAGTGATGGGACTGGATGCCATGATCTTAGCTTTTCTATGTTGAGTTTAAAGCCAGGTTTTTTACTCTCATCTATCACTCTAATTAATCATGAATCTCTTTAGATTCTCTTCACCCTCTGCCTTTAGAGTGGTATCATCTGAATATTTGAGGAGGTTTTTGATATTTTTTCCAGCAATCTTGATTCTAGCTGTGATTCATCCAGCCCGGTATTCCAGATGATATACTCAGCATAGAAGTTAAATAAATAGGGTGATGACAGATTTAATTTTCTTAAGCTCCAAGATCACTGCAGACCGTGACTGCAGCCATGAAATTAACATGCTTGCTCCTTGGAAAGAATTATAACAAACCTAAACAGCATACTTAAAAGCAAATATGTTACTTTGACAACAAAGGTCCGTATAGTCAAAGATATGATTTTTCCAGTATTCATGTATGGATAAGAGAGTTGGACCATCCAAGTACCAAAGAATTAATGCTTTTGAATTGTAGTGCTGGAGAAGACTCTTGATAGTCCCTTGGAGTGCAAGGAGTTCAAATTAGTCAACCCTAAAAGAAATCAACCCTGGATGTTCATTGGAAGGAATGATGCTGAAGCTGAGCTCCAAAACCTTGGCCACCTGATGTGAAGAGTTGACTCACTGGAAATAATCCTAATGCTTGGAATGTTTGAAGACAAAAGGAGAAGGGAGTGACAGAGAATGAAATGATTGGATGGTATTACTGATGCAATGGACATGAACTTGAGCAAACTACCAGAGATGGGGAAGAATAGAGATACCTGATGTGCTGCAGTCCTTGAGGTCACGAACAGTTGGATACCACATGGTGACCGAACAATATTTACTGCAATATACTTGAAAGGCTAACATTTGGGTACTACCTGTATTGAGCTATTTCACATTCTTTTTGCTGTTTCAGAATTAAAAGTTGAGTATAGGAGACAGGAAGAATAAAAGAAAAGCAGGCCCCAGCAGTGGCCACAAAAGACATTTATAATTAGTGATAAACTGGATGCTATAAGGCATGAGACTCTTGGAACAAGTCCAGAGGGGACAGTTCATAATCTTGAAAACAAGATATGATCCTGGGGTTGGAAAACCAACCCCAGACTGTTTCTCAACTGGCAACTCAGAGTCACATGTTTTACGTATCTGGTGGAAAATCTATAGATAATATTAGTCTTTGTTACTGATTTGTTATTGATTACTGTTTTCTAATTACTCAATGGTTAATGATCATTTTGTTCTTTGGCTCTGAAGGCCACATGAGTTATAGTTTTACTCCCCGTTTATTCTTTCATTCATGGCTGAAAGTATAATAAAGCTGGCTTGGATTCAGTTTCAGCACCTTAACCTTGGAGCGGTGTTGGTCCCCTGATCCCTGCTTTTCTCTGAATTCTTGTGTCTTGTTTCTCATTCTCTCACTGTATTGCACTTTTGGAAAACTTGCTTGTCGAGCTGGTCTTGACAGTTGAGTAAATTAAACTATGTTTCCTACTATACCCTAAAATCAATTAAGTTCTTTCTAGAAATGTCATAAAGATCACATAAACAACCTTTGCCTGGCATTTGTTTATGTAGGAAGAAGACATACTCAAAGCCCTATATTTTATAAACACTGTTGCCTTGCCTGGAAAATCCCGTGGACCGAAGAGCCTGGTAGGCTACAGTTCATGGGGTTGCAAAGAGTTGGACATGACTGAGCGATTTCACTTTCACAGCTCCTCAGTGCCATTTGAACAAATGTATAGAGTAGTTCAGGCAGAGAAATCTGATTTTTTTTAAAAATTGAAAATGAGAGAAAACATGCCAGTTTCATGGAAATAAATATAGTTGAGAGTTTCTGGAGCATAGTTCCAGAGATACAAGCAGGAGAATCAATGAAACTACTGTGTAAGGGTGTATCAGGAATATCATGTCCTAAGATACAGATTTTTATTCTAAAGAAATGGGAGACCACAAAATGGTTGTGAGCAGGAATAGCATACTATCAGATTTTCCCTTTAGAATAATTAGTGTGACAGGAAACTTGAGAATATGGAAGAGAAATAAAACTAAAGATTGAAATACTGATGAGGAGGATATAGCAATAACCCAAACAAGAGATGATATGGGTATAAAATACTAAGCAGTAGTAAGATGGGTAGAAAGATAATTTTTGACAGATATTTAAGAGATGAAATTAGTATGATTTATGAATCATGGAAATTTCACTACTAAATATGGAATTCACAATATTTTTATGCAAAATTTATTGTCTGTTTTGTACTTAAGAGGTAGTAAATATTTGTCTCCTATAGAATGAATGTTTATAGTCAGTAAATAGTAAGCAGAGTTTCTCCAAGTGCAATTATTTGTATACTTTGAGGTGAATTGGGAGCTTGTTAAAAATATAAACTTCTAAATATCAAATTTTAAGCATCACAGCCTTAGCATGTAGCAAAGTGCTAACTCTTAATTTATGGGGATTTTCTAAGCTAGTTTTAACTGAAAGAAGTTCAGATAAACTGACTACAAATTAAGGATTACAGCCAATTTATGAAAAAAAGAAATACACTTTGTCACTGATGAGAGGCTTATAAGCATATAACCATTCTATTATGGGCTCTCATTAAATACTGTTAGCATGCCAAAAAGCTTTTCCTAAAGTATGATACATTGCTTTCCTGTTATCTTTCAAGGGTACTTGATTATCTTTCTAAGACATATTCCCTTGATAGAATGCTTGTAGTATTGAGAATATATGGTGATTTATTGTTTGCTATATGCTGGTACACTGGTACACCCTTTATTTCTTTCCATCCTCTAATTTTCTTATCTACTGTGAAAACCTTACATGTACCTTGTGGATAACCGCACATGTATCTTGTGGATAATGATATTCAATACCTCTCCTGAGATTATATTTTAGAGTTTCAGTCACCAAGTTTTTGTTGTTGCTCAAATTAATGACAAACAGAAATATATAAGATAGAGTGAGAGATTATTTGCATATTTATCTTGCTGTAGAATCCTTAATTCCTACAAATTGACGGTCACTTCTAATTTGAGAAGTAAATTAATTGATTTAAAATCACCATTCTTATGAGATACTACTGTATCCTAATCCCTGTGCATGGCAATGAAAAGCAAAGAAGAATGTAATATCTTGTCTGAATGTAAAAACATACATTTATGTATCTTAAGGGGAGATTTTGTAATTTACAAGTAAGAATTTTCAAATAATAGCTGATTAAAAATCAGGAGAGAGAATTGGGCTGTCTTATACTTTGGCCACCTGACATGACGAACTGACTCATTGGAAAAGATCCTGATGCTGGTAAAGATTGAAGGCAGGAGAAGGGGATGACAGAGAATGAGGTGATTACATAGCATAACTGATTTGATGGACCTGAGTCTGAGCAAGCTCTGGGAGTTGGTGATGGACAGGGAGATCTGGCATGCTTTAGTCCATGGGGTTGCAGAGTCAGGCACAACTGAGTGACTGAACTGATCTGATTGTCATGGCTGCTTATATTATCTTGGTATTTAATTTGCACTTCTCATTTAGGAATACAATAAATTGTAATAGTAATTAACTTTGTTAGTACTACTAGAACTTGTAGCTGCATATCACTAGCCCAGGAAAAGATCATTGATAAAATTCAAAATTCAAAGTATGGTTTCTACTAAATGTGTATTAATTTTACACCATTATAATGTCAAAAATTTTAAGTTGAACCATTATAAGCTAATGACTGTCTGAACGGTAATATTAATTTTGACACAAATTATTTTAGCTGAGGGCTTCCTTTGTGACTCAGCTGGTAAAGAATCCACCTGCAATTTTTTAGCTGAATGATGACTCATAAGACAGTTATCAGTTTCATTACTGTGTACAACAGATTATTCTTCAAGCAGAGATTTTATCAGTTTGTGATCTTCCAGGTTAATAAATTTACTCTTTATCAACTCTATGTCCTTGGAGAATGTGTCCACTTACTGTTCCTATTGTCCTCTTAACTGATGGTTTCTTAGCTTAAAATCTACTGGAGCTTTAAATATACAGAGACAATCATTAGTATAATAATATATATTTCTAAAATATGTAATACCTTGAAAATGAATATGTGCCTATGTTTTTATTTAGTACTATGACATTGAAATATGATATTGTAATAATTTGTAAATAATTATAAAACAAAGTATACATAAATACATGTGGCAGGCCTTGACAGTCATTGCAATATAAAGAATATACATGCAACTATTGTCATTGGTAAAAATCACAATGTATATTATGACTGCATTAAAGCCATTTAGGTAAATAAGATGTAGTTGCATATGGAAACCTTACAGTAAAAGCAGAGCTTTCTATGAACAAGAATGGTGACATCAAGCTTTGAAAATATTTTACATAGATGAGTAAACAGATTCAGTGCTTTGAATAAAAGTATAAACAAGTTAAACCTGTTCCGTTGTATCCGACTCTTTGCAACCCCATCAACAGCAGCATGCCAGGCTTCCTTGTCCATCATGAGCTCACGGAGCTTGATCAAACTTATGTCCAAGATGGTGATGCCCATTCAACCATCTTATCCTCTGTCCTTCCCTTCTCCTCCTGCCTTCAATCCTTCCCAGAAGCAGGGTCTTTTCCAATAAGTCAGTTATTTGCATCAGGTGGCCAAGGTATTGAGGTTTCAGCTTCAGCATCAGTCCTTCCAAAGAATATTCAGGACTGATTTCCTTTAGTATTGACTAGTTTGATCTCCTTGTAGTACAAGGGACTTTCAGGAGTCTTTTCCAAGGCCACAGCTCAAAAGCAACGATTCTTCAGTGCTCAGCTTTCTTTACAGTCCAACTCTCATTCATACATGACTACTGAGAAACCCATGCTTTTGATGGAACTTTGTTGACAAAGTAATGACTGCTTTTTAATATGCTGCCTAGTTTGGTAATAGCTTTTCTTTTCAAGGGGCAAGCATCTTTTACTTTCATGCTGCAGTCACCATCTGTAGCAATTTTGGAGCCCTCAAAAATAAAGTCTCTCACTGTTTCCATTGTTTTCTCACCTATTTGCCATGAAGTGATGGGGTCAGATGCCACTATCTTAGTTTTTTTAATGTTAAGTATTAAGCTAACTTTTTAACTCTCCTCTTTCACTTTCATCAAGAAGCTCTTTCATTCTTCTTTGCTTTCTGCCATAAGGGTGATGTCATCAACATATCTGAGGTTTTTGAAATTTCTCCTGGAAATCTTGATTTCAGCTTATGCTTCATCCAGCTCGGCATTTTGGATGATGTACACTCCATATAAATTAAATAAGCAAATTAAATAAGCAGGGTGACATTATACAGCCTTGATATACTCCTTTCCCTATTTGGAACCAGTCTGTTGTTCCATGTCCAGTTTGAGCTATTGCTTCTTGACCTGCATACAGATTTCTCAGGAGACAGATAAGGTGGTCTGCTCTTCTATCTCTTTAAGAATTTTCCCCAATTTGTTGTGATTCACACAAAAGCTTTGGCATAGTCAATAAAATGGAAGTAGAATTTTTTTTATTTCTCTCTCTCTCTCTCTCTCTCTCTTTTTTTTTTTTTCTATGATGTTGACAATTTAATCTCTGGTTCCTCTGTCTTAAACATCTAAAAGTTCATGGTTCACATACTGTTGAAGCCTAGATTGGAGAATTTTGAGCATTACTTTACTAGCGTGTTAGATGAATGCAATTGTGTATTAGTTTGAACATTATTTGGCTTGCTTTTCTTTGGGATTGGAATGAAATTTGATCTTTTCCAGTCTTGTGGCCACTGCTAAGTTTTCCAAATTTGCTGGCATATTCAGTGCAGCAGTTTAACAGCATCATGTTTTACGATTTCAAATGGCTCAACTGGAATTCCATCACATCCTCTATCTATTCATTTTTCTAAATTTATTTATTTTAAATGGACACTACTAACTTTACAATATTGTAGTGGTTTTGCCATAGATTGACATGAATCATCCATGGGTGTACATGTGTTCCCCATCCTGAGTCCCTCTCCTACCTCCCTCCCCATCCCATCCCTCTGGGTCATCCCAGTACANTTCATTTTTCTAAATTTATTTATTTTAAATGGACACTACTAACTTTACAATATTGTAGTGGTTTTGCCATAGATTGACATGAATCATCCATGGGTGTACATGTGTTCCCCATCCTGAGTCCCTCTCCTACCTCCCTCCCCATCCCATCCCTCTGGGTCATCCCAGTACACCAGTCCTGAGCACTCTGTCTCATGCATTGAATCGGGACTGGTAATCTGTTTCACATATGATACTATACATGTTTCTCTGCTATTCTCTCAAATTATCCCACCCTCTCCCTCTCTCACAAAGACCAAAAGACTGTTCTATACATCTGTGTCTCTTTGCTGTCTCCCATACAGGGTTATCATTCTCATTTTTCTAAATTCCATATATAGGCACTAGTATACTTTATTGGTGTTTTTCTTTCTGGCTTACTTCACTCTGTATAATAGATTTCAGTTTTATCCACTTCATTAGAACTGATTCAAAAGAATTTTTTCTAACGGCTGAGTAATATTGCATTGGGTATAGGTACTACGGCCTTCTTATCCATTTTTCTGCTGATGGACATCTAGGTTGCTTCCATGCCTTAGCTATTATAAACGGTGCTGTGATGAACATTGGAGTACATGTATCTCTTTCAATTCTGGTTTCCTCGGTGTGTATGCCCAACAGTGGGATTGCTGGGCTATACAGCAGTTCTATTTCCAGTGTTTTAATGAATCTCCACACTGTTCTCCATAGTGGCTGTACTAGTTTGCATTCCCACCAACAATGTAAGAGGGTTCCCTTTTATCCACACCCTCTCCAGCATATTTATTTTTTGTAGACTTCTGGATAGCCGCCATTCTGACCAGCATGAAATGGTACCTCATTGTGGTTNAAAAACAAGAAATCACTTCTGAATATTCATTGGAAGGACTGTTGCTGAAGCTCCAATACTTTGGCTTTCTGATGCGAAGAGCTGGCTCCTTGGAGAAGATCCTGAAGCTGGGAAAGATTGAAGGCAAGAGAAGAAGGGAATGACAGTGGATGAGATACTTGGATGGCATCACTGACTCAATGGACATGAGTTTGAGCAACCTCTGGGAGATGATGAAGGTCAGGGAAGCCTGGTGTGCTGTCGTCCATGGAACTGCAAAGTGTCAGACACAACTGAATGATTGAACAACAACATCAACAGAAAAACCTCAGTTTTCTGAAATCTGAATCTTCAGGTGTTCAGGGAATCTTTGGAAGTAAAAGGTGTCTTAGCAGCAAAAGATAACACACAAACAGCACATTTTAATTGGAAAATCACTAATTAGCACCTTGTCAGTTTAACAAGGTAACAAGAGCCACCTACATCTTGAGCAAACGTCTGTGGTCAAGCATCTCTCTGGAAGAATGGAAATTGCATTTGGAGGCAGTGTTTTCTTCCTTCATTTGATCCACCTAGTCAAAAATATTTGTTCAGCCCTCAGAGTTGACTATTTAATTCTATTGAATAAATAGGCAATCCCATTTCAAATCAATCATTCATTGACTATTTTTCTTAATAATTCTTTCATTTCTTTATTAAACTCTGTTGGATTTATCCTTTATTTTTAGAATCCAGCACAAAGCCTGTAATACAGTAAACACCTAATGCTTATTGGCTGACAGACTGAATACATGAATTAATAAATTATTAACACAGTGCTTGGGTAGTGCTTATTGGAAAAACATGTGTGTTTGCTTTATAGCATGCTCATATGAGTCTTCTCCTGGGAGGAGAAAAACCAATTTATATTTCTTCTACAAAATCATTCAGAGGCAAGGAGGAGAAAACAAGGTATAAAGTTTTTCATAACCTTTTTTCACCTGTGAGTAGGTCATTCCCTTTATATGTCCTCAAGGTCACCATAAAATGTAGGCATAAAGAAACAAGAGCATTCTCTTCTGAAGGAAACTGGGTAATAAAAGCAAAAGATGAAAGTAATTTTAAAATCTAGGTGATAGGGAAAATGAGGGGAGCTGATTAATAATATCACTGTAAAATATTCACACCCACATTTCAGCATAAGGTTTATGCTTGGGCAGATTATAGAAGTTCACTTTTAGTTGTACACTTACGGTATATGGGCTTACCCTGGTGGCTCAGATGGTGAAGAATCTGCCTGCAATGCAGATTAATATATTAATATGCAGGGAGTTTTTGAAAAAATTATACTATGCAGCCTACTTATATAAAACTATACATTAGTTGGTATAATAGATTCATAACAAGGCCCTGTACTGGTAAAACTGTTTTTTAAATGGAGTATAATTGCTTTACAATGTTGTGTTAGTTTCTGCCATACAACAAAGTGAATCAGCTACAGTATTAGTCACTCAGTTGTGTCTGATTCTTTGGACTCCATGGACTATATGTAGCCTGCCAGGCTTCTCTGTCCATGGGATTCTCCAGGCAAGATTACTGGAGCGGGTTGCCATTCCCTCCTCCATTCAAGAGTATAAGTGCAATTTAAAAAATCTTTAAGCTCTGTGAGGTTTATAAGCTTGGGTTCTGAGAAAGTACAAGTTCAGGTTTTTGATCCTCCATAATTACATGGTATGCAAACAGTGCTTCATCTTGAATATCCCGTGATCCAAACATTACTTGAAAGTCCCAGTGCTGATTTAATTTTGAAAAGTCATTATTGAGAATCAGCTATAGTATACATATATCCACTCCCTCTTGAGCTTCCCTCTCATTTCCCTTTATCCCTGCCCTCTAGGTCATCACAGAGCACTAAGCTGAGCTCCCTGTGGTATACAGCTGGTCCTCACTAGCTATCTAAGCTGAGCTCCCTGTGGTATACAGCTGGTCCTCACTAGCTATCTGTTTTACATGTGATAGAGTGTATATATCAGTGCCACTCTCAGTTCGTCCCATCTCCTCTTCCTTCCTGCCCTGTGTCTGCAAGTCCATTCTCTACATCTGAGTCTCTATTACTGTCCTGTTTTTTGAAATGCTATGTCATCCATGTAAGTCAGTAATTTTGTGTATATTTTGGTGGATGCCACCAAAATGTGACTTACTGGATTACCAGACTGCTACGATTTGAAATATGGGTAGCTATAGTTGACAACATTAAAGTCTTCATTTTCCCAAGTAGTGAAGCCTCATTTGGAGCCTTAGAAGCAACTATAATATTTTATCTTCATTATATCTATTATCAGATTTCCATTTGTCACCTCCACCTTCCTTCTGGGTTCCCAGGTGGCACTAGAGGTAAAGAACCCACCTGCTGATGCAGGAGACACAAGAGAGGTGGGTTCCATCCCTGGATTGGGAAGATCCTCTGGAGAAGGGCATGAACAGAGGAGCCTGGGGAGCCACAGTCCATAGGATCCGCAAAGAGTCAGACACGGCTTAAGCGACTTAGTGCATAGCACCTTCCTTCTGGGGAATGACAGGAGCTCAGCTCCAGGGTCATCATGGATGTATACACTGAGACACACTGTGGTCACCAATCCTGTGCACTCAAGGAAGTTCTTTGTCATGTGTACATGCTGAATGTCTTCAGTCATGTCTGGCTCTTTGCAACCCATTGACAAAGCAGAGAGGATTGTTTCTTATTTTGTTAGTTAGTGCTACAGACAAAATAAAGCCTCTTCTTTCCTGTATCCATTCTTTAAAATAAAATGAACACATTGAAAGACATTTTTTCTTGGGGAATTGTTGGCCAGAAGTGGATGGGCAAATAGAATAAACATCATTGGTATTTTTCCTTTGTACTTCATTAGGAACTGGTTTCTCTTCACTGGTTCTAAAATTAATATTCAAAAATGATTAGTTTGGTAATTCTTGAGCTTCTTTCAGAGCATACATTTAATTACTGACCCTCAAACAAAACTTTCAAAGAGGGTCTTCTTACCTTTCATTAATTACAAAATAAGTACATCTTCAAGCCTATCCCCCTATTAAAGAAAACACCTGGGTATTTTACCCTTGTTTTCTGTGTATAGATAGTACTTTTGAAACCTCTTGGTCATGCAGTGCTAAGTGAATAGCTGTATTATTTGAAGGATAGATGACTTACAGTATTATATTAGTTTCAGGTGTACAATGTAGTGATTAAACATTTGGTAGATTATATGCCATCTGATGCTAAGGCTGAAACTCCAGTTCTTTGGCCACCTCATGTGAAGAGTTGACTCATTGGAAAAGACTCTGATGTTGGGATGGATTGGGGGCAGGAGGAGAAGGGGACGACCAAGGATGAGATGGCTGGATGGCATCACTGACTCGATGGCCGCAAGTCTGAGTGAACTCCTGGAGCTAGTGATGGATAGGGAGGCCTGGCGTGCTGTGATTCATGGGGTTGCAAAGGGTCGGACACGACTGAGCGACTGAACTGAACTGAACTGAACTGAACTGAACTGGATGCCATCCAAAGTTATTATAAAATATTGGGTATATTTTCTGAGTTGTACTTTATAGCCCTATGACTTATTTTCTAATTGGTATTTTGTACTTCCAAATCCCATTCACATATTTTGACACGTCCCCACCCCACTGATAACCCCTCTGATAACCACAGTTCTCTGTATCTGTGACTATTTCTGTTTTGTTACATTTGTTTCTTTGTTTTGCCTTTTTAGATGCCATACATTTCTGAAAACATTCAGTAACTGTCTTTCTCTATCTGACTTGCTTCACTAAATTTATTACCCTCCAGGTCCATCCATGTTATTGTGAATGGCAAAATGTCTTATTTCTGACTGAAAAATATTTCATTATATATCACTTATTTATCCATTCATCCGTTGATGAACAAACAGGTTGTTGTTTCCATATCTTGCGTGTAGTAAATAATGGTGCTATGAACATTGGGGTACACGTATCTTTTCAAATTAGAGTTTTTGTTTTCTTCAGATAAATACACAGGAGTGGATTGTATGCTAGTCACATTTTCAGTGTTTTGAGGAAACTCCATATTGTTTTCCACAGTAACTGTGCCGTTGTACATTCCTACCAACAGTGTAGGAGGGTTTTGTTTTGTTTTTCTCTACATCTCCACCAACTCTTGTTATTTTTTGTGTTTTTGATAATAGCCATTCTGACAGGCGTGAGGTAATATTTCATTGTAGTTTTAGTGATATTGAGCATCTATGTGCCTGTTGGCTGTCTGTATTATTGTTTGGGGAAAAATAATTGCCTATTAATATCTTTGGCTCATTTTTAAAATTAATTCATTAGTTAATTTTTGGCTGGGGTGGGTCCTCATTGCTTCGAGGGGGTTTTTTCTACTTTCAGTGAGTGGAGGTTACTCTTCATTGTGGAGCATGAGGTTCTCATTGAAATGGCTTCTCTTGTTGTGGAGCATAGATTTATGTGAAAGGAGAGCTCAATACTTGGGGCTTGTGGGCCCTGGAGTGTCAGTGCAGCAGTTGTGACCCATAGGCTTAGTTACTCCACAGTACGAGGAATCTTCCTGGGCCAGGAACTGAACCCTTGTTTGCTTCATTGGCAGGCGGATTCTTAGCCACTGCACCACCACGGAAGTTGTTCTACTCGTTGTTTAAATGAGCTATTGTACTTTTTTTTTTTTTTTTCACAGTGAGTTGTCTGGATTCTTTATATCAGCTGTTATCAGACATATTTGGCACTAGAGACTGGTGTCATGGAAGACAGTTTTTCCATGGACCAAGGGATGGGAGTGGTTTCAGGATACTTCAGCTGTATTACATTTATTGTGCACCTTCTTTCTGTTATTGTTACATCAGCCCCACCTCACATCATCAGGCATTAGATCCCAGAATCTGGCACTCCCTTCTTTATATATTTCAGTTAGTAACCCTTTTTTGGGGATATATTGTAGGTAGACTTTTCCCAGTCAGAAAGTGGTTTCCTTCACTATGCCAAAGCTCTTAAGTTTGATTAGGTTCCATTTGTTTATTTTTGCTTTTATTTCTCTTGCCTGAAGAGACAGATGCATACAAATTTTTCTTACTCCAGGGTAAAAGAATATACTGCGCATGTTTTTTTTTCTCCCTTAGGACTGTCCTGGTTTTAGTTTTTCTGTCTTGTGTTTCAGTCTGCAATCAATTTTGGTTTATTTTTATATATGGTATGAGAAAATGTTTATGTTTTTATTTTTTATGTGTAGTTGTCCAGTTTCCCTAATACCACTTATTAAAGAGACACTCTTTTACCTATTGTATATTTTGTCTCTGTTGAAATGATTGTATGTGCGTGGGTTTACTTCCGTACTCTGTTTTGTTCCATTGATTTATGTGTATGTTTTTCTGCCAGTATCGTACTGTTTTGAATTATATAGTTTGTAGGATGGTTTGAAGTCAGAGAGCATGATGCTGTCAGATTTGTCATTTATTCAAGATTGCTTTGGCTACCCAGGGCCTTTTGTGTTTCTATACACATTTTAAGATCATATGTTCTAGTTCTGTGAAATATGCCATGGGTATTTTTCTTGAATTCCGTGGGTTTTTGTTGAATCTGTAGATTGCTTTGGGCAGGATAGACATTTAAAAAGTACTAATTCTTTCAATCCGACAACATGAAATAGCTTTCCATTTATTTATTTCCATTCTATGTCTTACATTTTTCAGAGTACAACAGATCTTTCATCCCCTTTGTTAAATTTATTCCTTGCTATTTTGTTCTTTTTGACTTGATAGTAAATGAGTTTATTTTCTTGAATTCTCTTTGTGATCATTCACTATTAAATTATAGAAATGCAACAGAGTTCTGTATATTAATCTTCTATTCTGCAACTTTACTAAATTCATTATTTCTAACAGTTTTTTGGTGGCATTATTTAGGATTCACTGTAAATATTATCACATCAATTGCAAATAGTGACAGTTCTACTTCTTCCCTTTCAATTTGGATATCATTTGTTTCTTTTTCTTATCTGATTGGAAGTCTTGTGACTAGAACTTATTGTGTTGAATACTGTGTTGAGTAGAAATGGCAAGAGGGTGTATTCCTTGTTTTGTTCCTCATACTAGAGGAAATGCTTTCAGCTTTTACCATCGAGTATGATGTTAGCTGTAGGTTTCTCATGAATGACATATACTATGTTGAGATATGTTGTTTCTATACCAATTTAGTTGAGAATTTTTCATGAATAGGTGTTGAATTTTCAGTTCAGCTCAGTTGCTCAGTTGTATCCAACTCTTTGAGAACCCAAGAATTGCAGCACGCTAGGTCTCCCTGTCCATCACCAACTCCCGGAGTTCACTTAGACTCACAGCCATCGAGTCAGTGATGCCATCCAGCCATCTCATCCTCTGTTGTCCCCTTCTCCTCCTGCCCCCAATCCCTCCCAGCATCAGAGTCTTTTCCAATGAGTCAACTCTTTGCATGAGGTGGCCAAAGTACTGGANCACCAACTCCCGGAGTTCACTCAGACTCACATCCATCAAGTCAGTGATGTCATCCAGCCATCTCATCCTCTGTTGTCCCCTTCTCCTCCTGCCCCCAATCCCTCCCAGCATCAGAGTCTTTTCCAATGAGTCAACTCTTTGCATGAGGTGGCCAAAGTACTGGAGTTTCAGCTTCAGCATCATTCCTTCCAAAGAAATCCCAGGGCTGATCTCCTTCAGAATGGACTGGTTGGATCTCCTTGCAGTCCAAGGGACTCTCAAGAGGCTTCTCCAACACCACAGTTCAAAAGCATCAATTCTTTGGCTTTCGGCCTTCTTCACAGTCCAACTCTCACATACATACATGACCACAGGAAAAACCATAGCCTTGATTAGAGGGACCTTTGTCGGCAAAGTAATGTCTCTGCTTTTGAATATGCTATCTAGGTTGCTCATAACTTTTCTTCTAAGGAGTAAGCGTCTTTTAATTTCATGGCTGCAATCACCATCTGCAGTGATTTTGGAGC
Source organism: Neotragus moschatus (assembly GCA_006410615.1). Taxonomy (NCBI): domain Eukaryota; kingdom Metazoa; phylum Chordata; class Mammalia; order Artiodactyla; family Bovidae; genus Neotragus; species Neotragus moschatus. The sequence continues at coordinate 154,570 of SJYA01001722.1, forward strand.
CCCCCAAAATAAAGTCTGACACTGTTTCCACTGGTTCCCCATCTATTTGCCATGAAGTGAAGGGACCAGATGCCATGATTTTCGTTTTCTGAATGCTGAATTTTAAGCCAACTTTTTTAGTCTCCTCTTTCACTTTCATCAAGAGGCTTTTGAGTTCCTCTTCACTTTCTGCCACAAGGGTGATGTCATCTGCATATCTGAGGTTATCGCTATTTCTCCCAGCAATCTTGATTCCAGCCTGTGTTTCTTCCAGTCTGGCATTTCTCATCATGTACTCTGCATATAAGTTAAATAAGCAAGGTGACAATATACAGCCTTGACATACTCGTTTTCCTATTTGGAATCAGTCTGTTGTTCCATGCCCAGTTCTAACTGTTGCTTCCTGACCTGCATACAGANTTTCCCCATCTATTTCCCATGAAGTGATGGGACCAGATGCCATGATCTCTGTTTTCTGAATGTTGAGCTCATTACATTTTCTCAAAATGTTTTTGATGTTGGTATTTTAATAATCAAAAATCATTGATGAAATTCTTATTGAAATTTGTCTTTCAAATGAATATTTTATCTTATAAGAATATAGATGTTTCTAGTCATAAACCAGTAAAAAATGAACTTCAAATTAAATAAAAAATACCTGCTATCTCTGAGAAAACTTCAAGTTATTTGTAAGTAGCATGATGGTATATTCTATATAAGAACCAAAGAGTAGCTCTAGTGAGAGCAATATTTGAGAACTGATCAGAAAATAGAGACATATTAATTGTCAAGAAATTTCAGTAGCACAAAAAGATGGAAACTACCATTGTGTCAACATGTGATTCAAAGTCATGAACAAGTTAATTGTTACTTAGGTATCCTATGGTAATAATGAAAGATGAGCTAAGTTTTAAGCAGTCAGGCTTGAATAAGCCCTCAAACTTGTTTTCAGTGCAAAAATACCAAAACAAAGCAAGGCAAATGCAATATGTTAAGAGAACCTTATTGCAATTACTCCTTGCATTAATCAGGGTTTTCTAGAGAAACAAACTCAGTAGTCTGTTTCAACAGAAACAGTCTCAATATACACTCACTCACACACACACACACACACATATTTATATATATATATATATATATATACATTCACACATATATATATACAAATGTATGTATTATTATGCTAGCATTGATACTAATTAAATGTTAGCTATTGAAATACTATATACATGTTTCTATGAGCGACTGAAGTGAACTGATGAATACATTAAAATTTATCTAAAGAAATTATCTCACATGATTATGATTCCAAATCTCTGTTAAGCTGGAGATCCAGGAGAACTAATGATGTAGTTCTAGTCCAAAGTCATATAGGTTTGAAATATAGGAAGAACTGATGTTTCGATTCAAGTTCAAAAGCAGGAAGAAGCCAAGGCCTTGGTTGGAAGGTAATTAGATAGGAGGAATTCCCCTCTTTTCACAATTGGATCAGCATTTTTGTCTTATTCAGGTATTCAACTAATTGGACTGGGCTCACCCACATTAAAAAGGGCAGTCTGGTTTTCTTGAACTACTAATTTCAGATGTTAGTCTCATTCCACCTTGACCAAAAATCTGGACACCCCATGGCTCAGACAAACTCATATATAAAGTTAACCATCACACTGCTATATTACCTTCAAGCATGCATCCTATAATATTTGGGTTCTCTTTCAAATTTCACACACTCTCTAATAAGCATTCAATGTATCAAATCAACTTCTCCAGCAGTTTGTGAATAGGTCTAATTTGTGCTCCACTATTTCTTCAATATGTATAGAACCTGTAATTGCTTGCTTCAAGTTTTAAAAAACTGTCTGTGTGTAAAAGATTTATTCATACAAGGCACCATTGTTACTAAAATACTTTTGAGAAAATATTATCAAAAAAGCATTTGAAACATGTACAGACACATTAATTGTGTCATTATTTGCAATATAAATATTATAAAACAGTCTAAGTTCCCACTGGTGGTGGCTGAGTGGTTGTGTACATTCTTATAGATGCATAAAGTGAAACACATTGTTTAGGAGACAAACTGGAAGACTGACAGAAATAACAACCAACTGCTGCTAAGTCACATCAGTCGTGTCCGACTCTGTGCGACCCCACAGACTGCAGCCCACCAGGCTCCCCAGTCCCTGGGATTCTCCAGGCAAGAACACTGGAGTGGGTTGCCATTTCCTTCTCCAATGCATGAAAGTGAAAAGTGAAAGTGAAGTCGCTAAAACAAAGCAAAGCAAAATACAATCACAAGTGCATGTGTGTTCAGTTGCTTCAGTCCTGTCCCAATCTTTGAGACCCTATAGCCAGAGCTCCTGCAATATAGACTTATAATCATCTCATTTTGCTACAAAATGAAACATTTTTTCTGTTATGCACATATACACATAGGTTGCACATGTTTATACAGTTTTAGCATGTCGTTCAAAGTCTCTCAACTCAGTTTTCCAACCTTCTCTCTCCTATACCTGTATGTGCATTACATTCCAGTTGTTGACTAAGTATTCATTGTTTATTCCTTGAATATGACCTTTAATTTACAAATAATGACCTTTGCCCACACTGACCACTCAGTTTCAATATATTTTTGACCCAATTCTGCCTTTTGAAATCCTATTAATTTTTTTAAAGGCAAACTCATATGTGATATCTTTCAGGGAGCTTTTCACATTGCAACAGAGTTTCTCAAGCTTGGAAATATATATATATATAATCAGGTAATTATTTGTTGTAAGGACTGTCTTGTGCATTTTAGAATACTTGCATCATCCTTATCTTCTACTCTCTATATGGCATAACCCTTTCTAGAATTTTGAAACATAAAAATATATCCAGAAATTGCCAAATATTTATTATATAAGGGAGTGTTGGTGGGCAAAATTGTCCCTAGCTGAGAACCATTGCCCTGGCAAAGGAGTATATCTCTCAGTCTTTACATTCCTATGGTACTTTATTTTTGCTTCTGTCTTGGCATATATCACATTTCCATCATATTTCAGTTAGCTGAGCATTTAGTAGATTCTCTTATTTTGTGTGAGGAACAGCATTTAATGTATGTTTGTTACACAATGTTGTAGAAACAATACTTTAGACACTATGTGTGTACTGTTTCTTATATATAATTAAATTCCAATGCCCATTCACTATATTTAAAGGTAAATTCAGATTCATTAATAATAATGAAACAATTTGTTGTTGTTGCAATTAAGTTATGTATTAGTAGTTGTAACTTTGCAATGTCAGGGTTCTAGAGGCTGTTTGATGTTCTCTCATGTTTCTATCTATACACAGCTAAGATGTGTATTAGGTTAAAGATTAATCTCAGCTTCTAAGTGTAATTCCGAGTAGGTTCCTTTTTCTATATCTATCTCTATATCTACAAATATGTAATGACGACTAAATGCAAGAATATCCAAACATAACAAATTTCATCACTTCCTGTTTAATGTTTATTACTGTTTAAGCTTTTCTGGCTCTAGTGCTGAAAATGTATCAATTTTATACTGAATCTCTCTTGTTAGCAGAAATCTTTTCATTACATGTATAGGGTTTTACTCCTTTGAACTTAAAAGCAAAGTAAAGTGCACACTAAAAGACACTCTTACAACTTACTTTTAATCACTCATGCTGCTAAATATTAAAAATAGTTTAATATATGTTTTTGTCACTATTGTCTGCTTATATTGCTATTGAATAAATGAATAATAAATTACAATGCAGTGGACATTTCAGAGCCCACAAATACATAAGGGGAAGAAAGAGTTTCTAGTTGACAGGTGACATAGATAAAAGAAGTAAAATTTACATTTCTGCATTTCTCTGTGTTTATTAGGACAGCAATATTTTGATTACATTGAGTCACCAGTAAAAATTTCACTATTTTCTGCATAAAAATAGCAGAAAAACCCATTATGTGCTGTGGGAATTATTTTTACCTTATACAGGTTTAATTTTTTACAAAAATTTGAAAAATGCTTTCATATAATTTAAAATATTAATATTTGAATAGCCCATCCATATATATGCACTCACATCTTAGTATTCTTGACATATATAATAGCTAATCATAAGATACTAAAAGTAATGCAGAAGTTTCTAGATAAGCTCTCTGGTTCTCTGAGGCTTCAGTCTTATTTTGTGAAAACTAAACTGCAGAGATGGGTGAAATTATAATTTGAAGATGAGTGAAGATTCTGGTAATGGCATTGTCCTTTGTGCTATAAAAGGTGGATCATCTCTTGAAGACCAAGTGCCTCGGTCTCCTCAAAGACACGTCATATCTGAAAATTTGCCTTGGAGTGTCTTCAGTGAGCTTTATTCTGTCTATTCTGCCTCCTTTCTCTTTTTCCCATAGTATCTCACCATTCAAAAAATGAAGGTCATGGCACCCAGCCCTATCATTTCATGGCAAATACTGAAAAAATGGAAAGAATTACAGATTTTATTTTCTTTGGTTCCAAAATCACTACGGATGGTGACTACAGCCATGTAATTAAAAGACATTGCTCCTTGGAAGAAAAGCTATAAAAGAAACCTAGACAGCATTAAAAAGCACAGACAACACTTTATGGACAAAGTCCATCTAGTCAAAGCTGTGGTTTTTCCATTTATCATGTATGGATGTGAGATTTAAACCATAAAGAAGGCTGAGTGCTGAAGAATTGANCATGTAATTAAAAGACATTGCTCCTTGGAAGAAAAGCTATAAAAGAAACCTAGACAGCATTAAAAAGCACAGACAACACTTTATGGACAAAGTCCATCTAGTCAAAGCTGTGGTTTTTCCATTTATCATGTATGGATGTGAGATTTAAACCATAAAGAAGGCTGAGTGCTGAAGAATTGATATTTTCAATCAGTGGCAATGGAAAAGACTCTTGAGCATCCCTTGGATAGCAAGGATATGAAAACAATCTTAAAGGAAATCAGCCCTGAATATTCATTGGAAGGACTGATGCTGAAGTTTCAACACTTTGGCCACCTGATGCAAAGGGTGGACTCAATGAAAAAGACTCTGATGATAGAAGAGAATGAGGGCAAATGGAGAAGGGGGGAAAAAGGATGAGATGGTTGGATGGTATCATTAACTCAATGGCCATGAGTTTGAGCAAATTCTGGGAGATAGTGAAGGGCACGGAAGCCTGGGGTGCTGCAGTTCATGGTGTTGCAAAGGGTAGGACAGACTTAAACAACTGAACAACAGCTTCATCATGAAGCTGCTGCTTTTCCAAGGATATTTAACATTCCAAAATTAGATTCATTATGATCTGTTAAAATATTTTAAAAAGTGGTGTTTCATGTCTGAAGTAATCCCAAATTTGTGCTAATATGCCCCATAGAAAATATCTGTGGTCACCAAAAACCAACCATCTGCTGCTCTCATGCACACCTCCAAAAGTATGAATAGATATCTGTAAGACATTTCTTTTTTACCATTTTATTTTTTTATTTGAATGATAATTGCTTTACAGAATTTTGTTTTTCTATCAACCACAATAAAAATCAGCCATAGGTACACCAATGTTCCTTCCCTCCTGAATCTCTCTCCCATCTTCCTCCCCATCCCACCCTTCTAGGTTGTTACAGAGCCCCTGCTTGAGTTCCCTGAGTCATTCAGCAAATTCTCATTGGCTTTCTATTTTACATATGGTATTGTAAGTGTCCATGCTACTCACTCCATACATCTCACTCTTTCCCTCCTCTGTTCCCCCGTGCCCAAAGTTCTGTTCTCTATGTCTGTTTCTCCATTGCTGCTCTTAAAATAAATTCATCAGTACCATCTTTATAGATTCCATATATATGCATAAGTATATGATATTATATTTCTCTTTCTGACTTACTTCACTCTGTATAATAGGCTCTAGGTTCATCCACCTCATTAGAACTGAGTCAAACGCACTCCTTTTCTTGGCTGAATAGTCTTCAATTGTATATATGTACCACAGCTTATTTATCCATTCATCGGTTGATGGACNCTCTTTCTGACTTACTTCACTCTGTATAATAGGCTCTAGGTTCATCCACCTCATTAGAACTGAGTCAAACGCACTCCTTTTCTTGGCTGAATAGTCTTCAATTGTATATATGTACCACAGCTTATTTATCCATTCATCGGTTGATGGACATCTAGTTTGCTTCTGTGTTCTAGCTATTGTAATTAGTGCTGCAGTGAACACTTGGGTACATGTGTCTTTTTCAATTTTTGTTTCCTCAGGGTATATGCCTAGTAGTGGGATTGGTGGGTCATATGGTGGTTTTAATTCTAGTTTTTTAAGGACTCTCCACACTATCTTCATATGGCTGTATCAATCTTCCATATGGCTGTATCAATTTACATTCCCACCAGCAATGTAAGAGGGTTGCCTTTTCTCCACAGCCTCTCCAGCATTTATTGTTTATAGAGTTTTTGATGATGGCCATTCTGACTGGTGCGAGGTTGTATCTCACTGTAGTTTTGATTTGAATTTCTCTAATAATGAGCAATGTTGAGCATCTTTTTATGTGTTTGCTAGCCATCTGTGTGTCTTCTTTGGAGAAATGCCTGTTTAAGCGTTTTCCCCACTCTTTGATTGGGTTGTTTGTTGTTCTGGTATTGAGTTGTGTGACCTGCTTGCATATTTTGGGAATTAATTCTTTGCCAGTTGTTACCTTTGCTATTATTTTATCTGATTCTGAGAGCTGTCTTTTCACCTTATTTGTAGTTTCTTTTGCTGTGCAAAATCTTCTAAGTTTAAATAGGTCCCACTTGTTTATTTTTGTTTTGTATTTTCATTATTCTAGGAAGTGAGTCATAGAAGAACTTGCTTTGATACATTTCTTCTTTTTGATAGGTATATTTCTGTTAATCTCACAGTTCTCCATGGCATCCAAGTTTTTATCATCTTAGGTCATTTGTTTCAATCAAAACTATTTCCCAGTAATGAATTGTGCCCAATATTCTAACAGCTTTCTTTTTTAATTTCTTCTTCTCAACTGTTCCTACTTAAACCTGGCTTCTGAAATTCTCTATTGCGTGACTTTTATAGTCCATATTCCAGATTTCTTTCCAAATAAGTGCATGCAATCCAGACTAATAGCTCTAAAACAATGGATTATAATTGCCCACAGAAAAAAATTCAAAAATCTGATGTTCAAATCTCTATCTAACCTGAACTTTATCATTTAAAATCAACAGAAATCACTGGACTGAGATGTGAGCCTGAATCTCACTTAAAATTTTTGCAAATTGTGTATATTTGCCCAAATTTATTCAAAATTTTTCTTCCTTAAATATTTTAGGAATATTTCCAAAATATTCTTTCCTAAATATTTAAAGTCATTTTCTCATATAGTTTTGCAAGTCTTAAATAGTTAGACTCACAAAATCTTGTATACTTTAAAACAGGCAAATCTAATTTAAAATAATAGTAGTAATAGAAGAGAAGGAGAAATAGTTTTTTTCGAGCATAATTTTCCACTTTTAACCTACATAAACGACATTACAAGAGACATCTATTTGTTGAATTTAGTCCTTTTCTACATTCTGTTACTTTGCACAAAGTCTTCTTCCCACTCAATTATTTTTCACCCCTCTCTTGCATGGAGTGGCCCATCTCCATTCTTCTCACTTAAAAATGTCCAAAAAGATCAAAGTGATCCCTTTTGTGAATGCTTGGAACTTACTTTTTGCCAATACAACGTGTCCCAGGCTTTTCTTGTCCTATTTCCTTGTTCATGGCTCACAATCAGCCATTTCACTAGTAGCCTTTGTTCCTTTTATTTAAAAATTACATTTAGAAACCAGGTATATACCTGTGGCGGATTCATGTTGATGTATGGAAAAAACCAATACAATATTGTAAAGTAATTAACCTCCAATTAAAATAAATAAACTTATATTAAAAAAAAGAAGCCAAGTATGTCACTGAGTGTGCTCAGTGCTCTTGGGGTATCCCTGTTTCTCGACATCCCAGAGGACAGAACTAGATAATATTGTGCACATATATCAATATAAAAACATTTATATTTATATAAATGTAGATAAATGTAGTTATAATTATTTCTGTGCCTGTAGAACTGTATGTAAATTAATATAGATTCAAATTATTTTATATTTTTAAAAAGTGCATCTGATAGAATGTACTTATTATGAGCCAAACTCTGGGTTTTTACATACAATTTTTTTTTTAAATTTGTGCCTCAAAACAACCCAGTCAGATGGCTGTAATTCTTATCCTCATCTTATACATAAAACTAAGGTTAAAAAGATTGTTACACTAATGCAATAGTGTAACTTTGCTGGTTAAATGTAGAAATCCTACATGTTGAAGACAAATTGCAGAGAGGAAAAATAATTGCCTGAAAGGGGAAAACTAAACTCCTTTTCTTCCTTCCTTCCTGTCTTGTTTCCTTTCTTTCTTTCAGAAAAATATAATATTATTTCTAGACTTTGGGTAAAAATATTTTACCAGAGTGTGAAAAGCATGACTTACTGTTAAGCTCTTTTTGATTTACAAATACTGTATGAATTACTGTGCTGAAAGTTGCAAGGTTATGATTGGAATTTTAGCAGAATGCTATGATCAATTAAAAATGCCTGCCAAGAATACATGAGGGACAGGTGGCAGTATGTTATATTTAGTAACTCTATTATAACAGCCTATTTTCAGGATTCACTGCTTTCAATTAATCATTTAATTCCCTACAACATAGAATTTAGTGCACTCAACTAATTTTTTAAACCCACTTATGTTTTCAACAAAACTGTAAATGTTATTATGAAAAAAATGTTTATATCCATCTTGTTCATTTTGGTATCTGGAGTGTCTGGTATAGTGCATAGTACATATATGAATTATAAATTATGAAAACAAAGGTTAAATGTATATCTTATTTTGAAACCTTTTGTGAACAAACAACATTAGTAGGTGAATAATGTGTTATGTTGCTGCTAAGTCGCTTTAGTCATGTCCGACTCTGTGAGACCCCACAGACGGCAGCCCACCAGGCTCCCCCGTCCCTAGGATTCTCCAGGCAAGCACACTGGAGTGGGTTGTCATTTCCTTCTCCAATGTATGAAAGTGAAAAGTGAAAGTGAAGTCGCTCAGTCGTGCCTGACTCTTAGCGACCCCATGGACTGCAGCCTACCAGGCTCCTCGGTCCATGGGATTTTCCAGGCAAGAGTACTGGAGTGGGGCACCATTGCCTTCTCTGTAATATGTCATAGACAAGTTTAAATAACTGAGAACTAATAAAGTGTTCTCAAAGGTCATCTGGGAACTGCTGCCATCCTAAAAGTTATTTATATTGAGATGCAAAATGACAGATGAAAATTTGCAATATCAAATTTTTTAACTTCAGCTGTAGCAATAGTCTTATAAAGCCTCATTATTGCTGCAAGAGTTGTAAAGTCAATGNCAAGTTTAAATAACTGAAAACTAATAAAATGTTCTCAAAGGTCATCTGGGAACTGCTGCCATCCTAAAAGTTATTTATATTGAGATGCAAAATGACAGATGAAAATTTGCAATATCAAATTTTTTAACTTCAGCTGTAGCAATAGTCTTATAAAGCCTCATTATTGCTGCAAGAGTTGTAAAGTCAATGGCTTGTAAAGTATATGATGTAATGAATATTCGTGTTGTGCACATAGTAATGGGAATGCTCCTAGAACTCCACCTCCTTTCTAATACATTCTGGTCACATACTGATCTCTATGGAGTAAGTATTTCACCTTTATATTAGTTTATTCTTAAATGCACCCAAGCATCGAGATGAATGCTATAAACTTAATATATATGAAATACAGTTATGAAGTATTAGAACAGAATCTTTCATATCTACTGTGAAATCTTATTTTGTTTTTAAAAGTATGCTTCCTTTTTAGGAGAGATAATAGAAAAAAACTTCTATCACACTCAAAAGCAGCCATCTACTATAGAGAGTAAAAAGTGGCAAAGATAAAGTGCACTTCTGTCATGAAATCTACACAGAAAACTATAGTTAGTGACATTTTCATTATTTCTGTATGTTAGCCAAAAGCATTAAGATTTGAATGGATTAATTTATTTCTATTACCAGAAACCTGAGATAACATAATACTTTCTGTTCTGTCTGCAATATGACCAGGAGAAATTGTTATGAATATGTTTAATTTCTCTGATAAAATGCTAAAGGACAAAACTATCCACCATTGTTGCTTAATGAACAAAATAATTTTGTTTTTAGAATATATTAAGACATACACAGTGATAGGAATTATGGATAAGCTAAAAACAGTTTAGAAATATACAATGTATCTCATTTAAAAGAATTAAGATTTCCTTGTATTTTACAATTTTTATGATAGTGCATTAATTCAATGCCCAGAAAGGTAGATATCTGTAAAGTAGTACATTTATCAAGAATATTAATACAAACATAATTTCTAACAGTCAAAAAAAAAAGAAGAAATCAACATGTGAGTTCAATCAGAGAATTTCAAAGAAAAAATAATTAAAATTTATTTTTCTTATTGGGATGATATTGTCTAGTAGTATAGATTTCACTGGGAATTAAAAATTCATACTTCATTTGTTCATTCCTTGCTCTATAGTAGCAATTAAAAAGAGATATTAAGAATAAAATGTGTTCCCTGAAATGGCATTATTATTAAATTATATCAGAACTTAAGAAGATGAGTTATAATGGATATATGAAATAGATAATTTAATAATAATTTTGTAGAATTTTAAAAATGCTTAAGATTTTAGTGTATCCTGCTCTTAAAATCAGGTAAGCAGGGTTTCCTTCTGTTTTTTCTTTTTAATATATGCAAAAAATTCATCATGGTTATTTACTACTGAGAATCTCATTGGCTTCATTTTTGTAAGCCTGGAGGTCAACATTTGGTTGCAGAGAATTCTTAGTCACTCTTATTATTGTCATTTTTATAACCAGAAGAAGCTAAAAAGGTAGATCCTTTCTCAACTTGTAAATGTCAAGTGAGCTGCTGTTGAAATGATATTTTCAGTCATAAGTTAAAGTATAAGAATATCTTCAAAGTGTTTCAATCATGTATACCTGTGGCAGATTCATGTTGATGTATGGCAAAACCAATAAAATATTGTAAAATAATTAACCAATTAAAATAAATAAATTTATATTAAAAATGAGGAAGATATTTATCATATTTTCACCTGAAAATAGCAGGGCATTCCTGTTAAGATTTTTNACTAAAATATAAAAATTTGTGTTCTGCAGAGCTAGATCTAGCAACTAATTTTCTTATTCAAATATAAATATTGTGCTTTATAATTATAAATACATATATGGTTTCTAAGAAAAAAATGTACTCACATTAGCAGAGTTACAACATCATTTTGTAACTGTAATAATACATTCAATCGAGCAATTCTGAAATAACTGCAAAGCTGTGCTAGTTAAACATGTTTGGCTTTGGTTCTTGCCCAATAACGCATCCAAAAGATTAAATCTGCTATAAAACAAGCCAAAGGCCTCTGGAGGATATTAAGATAGCTGCCTACTCTGCTTTTGATTGTTAGTTTCCTAAAACTTCTCATTTGAATCTAAATCTGAACTCTGAATAATGTTTCTTTTTTTTTTAACATAACTCCAAGGGATTTGATAATCTTTACGAAGAGTTTTGAATCAGAGCAATGCCTCTCTTTATCTTTGATCTGAATTCTATTATTTATTTACCCATAGACATAAGCAATTTTGCCACAGCCACTCATGGGAATTGTGTCTGCATATGAAGAAGAAGACAGGTAGGTATTCCCTATAATCAGTATTCATTAACATTGTTCATAAATATNTTTACGAAGAGTTTTGAATCAGAGCAATGCCTCTCTTTATCTTTGATCTGAATTCTATTATTTATTTACCCATAGACATAAGCAATTTTGCCACAGCCACTCATGGGAATTGTGTCTGCATATGAAGAAGAAGACAGGTAGGTATTCCCTATAATCAGTATTCATTAACATTGTTCATAAATATATATTTTCATCCTTAATATCTTTGACACTGGTATCAATAGATGTATATAGACAAAGAGTAACATGTGGTTCTTGCTTTCACTGAGTTTTGAATTAGTAAGAAATGCAGACAATATGCCGGAAATTAAAAAATATGGCATGATGAGATAATATTTGACATACTTGTTGAGGTTTTTTTCTTATTATTTAATTTTTCAATTTTTCCTATTTAATCAGCAGCAGTTCTCTTTCCCTTTAAAAGGAAACAGTGAAAAGACATAAAGCAGAGATACCCGTAATATGTTTCTGGCTTTCACTTTAAACATCTAAACCCTTTAGAGAAGTTTAATGTTCTTGCAGAATAGGTTAAAGAAAGATGAACCAAGGTATATGACAAAAGTCTCTGGCATAATCAGTGTGTGGATGTGACACCACTCACTTCATTACCAGAAAGTAACTATCCTGAGTAGGAGGGCAGAAGAGAAAAATGAAGGAGATGAGGCTTTTTTTAGACAACTTGCCAGTACTACCTGAGAAATGTCAGGCACCTGGAGAGAAAATGAATGTGTAAACGTAACTGGGCAGATAGATCCGTGGACAGTTCCTACAGAGAGAGAGTTTCTGCTCTCAAGTGAAGCATCAGTTCAGTTCAGTCACTCAGTCGTGTCCAACTCTTTGTGACCCCATGAATCGGAGCACGCCAGGCCTCCCTGTCCATCACCAACTCCCAGAGTTCATTCAGACTCATGCTCATCGAGTCAGTGATGCCATCCAGCCATCTCATCCTCGGTCGTCCCCTTCTCCTCCTGCCCCCAATCCCTCTCACCATCAGAGTCTTTTCCAATGAGTCAGCTCTTTGCATGAGGTGGCCAAAGTACTGGAGCTTCAGCTTTAGCAGCATTCCTTCCCAAGAAATCCCAGGGCCGATCTCCTTCAGAATGGACTGGTTGGATCTCTTTGCAGTCCAAGGGACTCTCAAGAGTCTTCTCCAACACCACAGTTAGAAGAAGCAAAGATTTAATGGGAGCCATGACCAGTGTGGTGTTGGACAACTTGGTTATTTCTGTGAGGTACTGATGTAACCTACAAAATACAAGATAAGTAGAGAAGTCTGCTTTTCCTCACAAAATAATCTTAACTTTATCAGAAGCAGGGAGGTAAACACAAGAACATTATCCATCATCCTGTCTGGAGGCAACTGATTATAAATTAAATCAAACTGTATAATATTTTACAGTCAAACATTGGACTTTGATACCTCTTTGTGAAGTCTGTGATTCTCCTATTTTCTATAACTATAATATTAATAATTAATATTAATAATACAATGATGTATACAGAGTAGGATGTGTACAACATATAATGAAGACACAATTAGTAATTAGAATGCTTGTTAGAGCTTAGGAACCTTTTATCTTGGACTCAATGATTCTATATATGTTGGTGCTGTTCACTTTGTTAAGAAAAATTGTGAGAGAATTAAATGTGTACTTTTTGGACATGGATTTCAGTTAACACTGAGACATATGAGCGGAAGTGAAATTTAGATTTGTAAGTCTCTGGTATTGAAGTATCAACAAAACCTGAGGCAGGCAAAAGATGGGCCCGAGGTCAGATATTTACAGCTAGCCCCTTATTTATGCTTCAAAAATAAAAATAATAAATGGAACAGAATAAGTAGCTGGACTCTGTCTCCTGTGGACCTCAAGATAATGGGAACAGCAGGAATATGGAGGGACTAAGCCCTGCTTAGGTAAAAGATATGGTGACCATGTATATCTCTTCTTGAAGTAAAGGAGACCCCTTCATCCCTCCAAGCTACACATGTGCAGAAAGGATCTTCAGGGGAGGGGAGGAATCTGTCTTGGCTCAAAGGTGCATGTGCACACACAGTGATTGCCCTGACTTAGGTAAAATATGGACTCAAAGACCAACAGAGCAAAATGATTGGCCAGAGGAAACTGGAAGAACTGCCTTTATATGAGTGATGTAAACCACCCCAAAAGTGTGTGACTCTCTCTCCAAGCACATGTGTGCTTTCTCCACACATATCTCCTCTCCTGATAAATATTTTCCTTACCTCACTATTTTTCATCTCTGCTAAATTCTTTCTTCAAAGCAAACAAAAGCCCAGGGCTCTGCTACTAGCCACAGCCCCTGGTGTTCTAATGGTTAAGATTTGGCACTTTGACCACCATGGCCATAGTTTAATCCCTGATTATGGAACTGAGGGTCTTTCCTGGGAACTCAGATGGTAAATAATCTACTTGCAATGCAGGAGACTAGGGTTCAATCCCTGGGTTGAGAAGATCCCCTGGAAAAGATGATCGCAACCTACTCCAGTATTTTTGCTTGGTGAATTCCATGGACAGAGGAGCCTGGCAGGCTACAGTCTATGGGGCTGCAAAGAGTCAGACATGACTGAGTGACTAACACACAAAAACACACTCACATGCACACATACACTCACATGCACACACACACACACACACACATAGAGAACTGAGAGGCATTCCCGATGACTCAGTGAGTATAGACTTGTTGATCTTTTATATTGTCTTTTTAGTCTCTATTATATTTACTTCTGCTTCAATCTTGGTTATTTCTTTTCTTCCACTAAATTTGGGCTTCATTTATTCTACTTTTTCTAGTTCCTTGAGGTGTGAAATTAGGTTGTTTATTTAAGACTATTCTTATTTCTTAAGGTTGGCATTTATCAGTATGAACCTCCTTTTAGAACTTCCTTTGATATATTCCATAAACTTTAGTATGTTGCATTTTCATTTTTTCCAAGGCATTCTCTTTTGATTTCTTTTTTGACCTATTGATTATTCAGTAGCATGTTGTTTAATATCAATATATTTGTGAATTTTTCACTTTTCTTTTGTAATTAATTTCTAGTTTTATGCTACTGTGATGCTATCAGTGTATATAATTATTCAAATTCTATCTTGCCTGGCAAATAGTAATTTTTTCCTGATGAGTGCAGACAATTTTGCTGTCTTTGCAGTAAGCAGTGTCTCTGTACTCATTTTCACACAGCAGGCATTGTGGATGTTTGAATTTACAGATAGTTCCCAGAATATTATTAAAACTTTTTCCTTGCTATTAGCTTGATTGAAATAATTTTTCAACCCACTTATATTTAAGGTAACTATTGATAAGTATGATCCTGTTGCCATTTACTTTATTGTTTTGGGTTCAAGTTTATACACCCTTTTTGTGTTTCCTGTTTAGAGAAGATTTTCATAGGTATAAGGAGAGAGGTGCAATAAGCACAGGAGGAATAGATAATGAACGGATACCGTGTATCTCCCTTTTATTGTTAATACTTTTCCTTACAAGAATAAAGCAGGAATTATACTTGGTGTGTGCAGAAAATGTTCAATTTATGCAATAATTATCCTGAGGTATAGGAGAATAAAGTCAAGGCAACCATGAATTAAGTGCTAGTATAATTAAACATGCTTAGAACATTGCCTAGCATATACCAAGTGATAAATACACATTATATATATACATGTATATATATGTATAACAAATATATATATATATATATATATATATATGTTTCCTTACTTATTGCCTAAAATAAGTAAGTATACTTATCTTTATTAGATTTGGGTATACAACTTATTTCCAAATTTTAAAACTTTTCAATTAATACACCTGCTTCTAAAAATTGATTCTAGAGATCAATAGAGCTTATTTTAGAAATAGTTATAATCATATTGATTATATTCTTTGCAGTCAAAGGTGGAGAAGCTCTATACAGTCAGAAAAAATAAGACTGGGAGCTGACTGTGACTCAGATCATAAACTTCTTATTGCCAAATTCAGACTTAAATTGAAGAAAATAGGGAAAGCCATTAGACCATTCAGATATGACCTAAATCAAATCACTTAGACTTACACATTGTAAGTGAGAAACAGATTTAAGGGACTAGATCTGATAGAGTGCCTGATGAACTATGGACAGAGGTTCATGACATTGTACAGGAGGCAGGGATCAAGACCATTCCCATGGAAAAGAAATGCAAAAAGCAAAATGGTTGTCTGGGGAGGCCTTACAAATAGCTGTGAAAAGAAGAGAAGTGAAAAGCAAAGGAGAAAAGGAAAGATATAAGCATCTGAATGCAAA
>SJYA01001722.1:171878-205977 GCA_006410615.1 Neotragus moschatus
TGGACTGTGAAGAAGGCTGAGCACCGAAGAATTGACGCTTTTGAACTGTGATGTTGGATAAGACTCTTGAGAGCCCCTTGGACTGCAAGGAGATTCAACCAGTCCATCCTAAAGGAGATCAGTCCTGGGTGTTCATTGGAAGTAACGATGCTAAAGGTGAAACTCTAATACTTTGGCCACCTCATGTGAAGAGTTGACTCATTGGAAAAGACTGTGATGCTGGGAGGGATTGGGGGCAGGAAGAGAAGGGGACAACAGAGGATGAGATAGGTGGATGGCATCACTGACTCGTTGGACATGAGTTTGAGTAAACTCTGGGAGTTGGTGATGGACAGGGATACCTGACGTGCTGTGATTCATGGAGTTGCAGAGTCGGACACGACTGAGCGACTGAAGTACATGTTACCTTTAAATGATTAAACAAAACAAAACCTGTTGTGATCATCACATCCCTTTTCAGCTATTACTCTCTCTACTCTCATTTGCTCCTCAACTTCATGTGCAAACTAGCATAGAAAAAAAAAATTCAAAAAGTTTTCTATTTTCAACTTTTTACTGCACTTCATTTTCTTTCATTAACTTCTGAAGACCCTGGAATATGAAAAATTAAAATATTGCCTTGAAAGTGGCACTTTGAACTCTTTGTCACCATAGCCATGGACACATCAATTTTTGCTTTTCCTTATCTATGCAGCATATGCCATTTTTAACAACTTTGTCTCTCTTAAAACTTTTATTTTCCATAATACAATACCACATNATATGAAAAATTAAAATATTGCCTTGAAAGTGGCACTTTGAACTCTTTGTCACCATAGCCATGGACACATCAATTTTTGCTTTTCCTTATCTATGCAGCATATGCCATTTTTAACAACTTTGTCTCTCTTAAAACTTTTATTTTCCATAATACAATACCACATCTCTTGGTTTTTCTATTACCTCATTTAGCTTTTCTTCTTCTTAAAAAAAAAAAAACAACAACAACTAAATACACAGTTTTTTCATGTCTCTATGTCATTCAGACAGTAAAAATATATTTTTATACCATTGCTCTATTCCTAGAACTGGGTGTACTTTGTGAATGAAGAAGTCATGTTTTCTGTCCTCATTGAACTTATATCCTACTGAGGTAGAAAAATAAAATCAAATAAGTAAATAGATATATGAAATATATTGTGATACAATGATAAAATAATGTTGCTGTGATGACAGGATAACATAGAACTTATTTAGGATAATCAAAGACACAATTTTTAAAGAGGGTCTTGTGAAAGTGACATGAAAGATCCAGGTAAGCATTAGTGGTGGTAGAGCACAGAGAACCTTCTCTGGAAGGCATAGTCTTTGCAAAGGTTCTGAATTGTATTCTTAGAGGAAACCAGAATGTGGTGAACAAAGGTGAGAGTGATAAGATGGGATTTGGAGAGATAGGTGAGACTGATGAGTCAGGGTTGGGAGAGAGAAACTGAGGCATGATGCTGCAAATGCAGTTCACTCTTCCACTTATAACATGTTCCTTTCCATCTGTTTGTTCATGATCATCAAATCCGTATAGAATCTTTCCAGATTTTAAGAAAGACCTGATCTGGGAATAATATTGAGAGCTTATATATGTTATTAAGGCCATGAGGCTGGAAGAGGTCACATTACAATGAAAGAATGAGTGTATAAAGAGAAGGGGGTTTAGTAATATTTATTGTTCTGGAAGATGAGGAGGAAAAATTTGCAAAAGACACTGAGAAGAAGCAAACAGATGGCCCAGAGGCAAATTGGTAGAGTGTAGTGTCCTAGCCGCCAAAGGAAAAATGCGCATCAAAGATAAATGCTGATGAGAGTCCAGTTAAAAAAAAAAAAAAGCAAACTGTTCATTATTTTAAAATATACAATGAAGATCATTTGAGCAAAGAGATAAAAAGGGATACATGTGATTATCTGTCTATCTATCTTGTTAAGGCATTTTGTTGTCAAGTGTAGCAGAGAAATGTGCCCATAGATATAGATTTTAAAGGTCTCAAGAAAACAATACTTTTGAAGAGAGGACCAACATGTTCTTATGTGATGTTATATTAAACGAAGAAGGACTGATGTAGAGATAGAACGGAATATTAATTGAGAGATATTCTAAATGATCTAGCAGAGAAGTTGAAGGATAGAGACATGGATAACTTAACACATTGCAAGGAATTTTTAAAATGGCAAATATTAAAAACATGTCAGCTACTATTCCTATATTATATTCATTTTCATGAATAAGATTGGATGATGTATAGCTCCCTATTTTGAGAAAGACAGAGAGAAAGTAAAAGGTAGACCACACAGTGGTAACCAATGTCAATAGGACTCTATGCTTCAGTCCCCTGACCTCTGTGTATGTCCAGATACATATATGACAAGGGTTTTCTGAAAAAAAAAAGAAAGAAAAGAAACAATCTATCTATAACTATCTATAAGTAATCTCAGAGCTGTTGCACTCAAGCGATTGGTAAATTATGCTATTGTGATGTCACCAAAAGCACTTCATGATAAATGCAGTTTCAAATGGCTCAGCTGTTCATGCTGAATTTTTTCCTGTAATTATGCCAGGCTTGCTGGCATTAAGAAAAGAGTGCGGAAAGGTTGAAGTGTAGCATTTTCCCTTAGATATAGAAAAAAATCATAATTTCTAATCATTCTGAGCCAAATAGGAAATTGTAATACATCCCTAAAGAGTTACAATTTAATTGCAAGTCTAAGAATGTCTTTTTTTTTTTCCTCTAGTATTTTGAAACTAGGACATTCTACATGCTGTGAACTTCTTGCTTTTCCTGTATCTTTATATTAACTACACTTGATTAAGACTCTTAAAACAATTTTCTGATTATTTAGTAGTTTGTTTTTACCTAAATGCAAAGAAAGTAAAAAGCACATTTTCTAGATGTGGTTATAATACCAGCATCAGTTTTGTATTTTACTAGAATGTATGCATCTAAAGGACAATTTTTCCCCTTTAAGTTACAATAAAAAACTATTTTATCATGTAATGTGTTCTAAACTGGGAAGATCTGAAGGAAATGAAATAAGTCCTGATTTTAATTATTTGACTACTTGATTAAGCTTAAATACTTTACATAGAATTATAAAAACTCATGGGTCATTTTATAATTAGATTCTAACAGGTAGAATTTGTATCAGAGGTTTAAGTGCTACAGGGATTAAAACACAAAAGAACCAGCACAACCACAGAAATGCTAGCTGAGGGCATGAAAAAAGGATCCCAATCTCTTCTGTGTGACCAGAGTAGATTTATACAAGATTAAGCATTAAATCAGGTTGTATTTGCCTTACCTAGATTAAATGAAAACATAAGAAAAGCCAAATATATATTTATTTTCCCAATTGTATAAAACTTCTTTGACAAGTTATTATTATAGTCAATATTTGAAAATAGTCTATATTTATGAAGATAATGCTGTATAAAATCAATAATATCATTCAATAAAAAGTATGTTATAAAACAGACAGCTACCATAAGCAAATGATAAACTATAGAATTATTATTTAACAGTTATTTTAAATAATTATTTAGCTATTCATACAAAGAATTTTTGAAAGTAAGCCCAAATTTATTTTTTCAACAGCCTTATTTATATGTACAGAAGAGAGAAAGTAGCATTAACATATATATACTACCATGTGTAAAGTAAATAGCTAGTAGGAAACTGCTCGGAGNCAGCTACCATAAGCAAATGATAAACTATAGAATTATTATTTAACAGTTATTTTAAATAATTATTTAGCTATTCATACAAAGAATTTTTGAAAGTAAGCCCAAATTTATTTTTTCAACAGCCTTATTTATATGTACAGAAGAGAGAAAGTAGCATTAACATATATATACTACCATGTGTAAAGTAAATAGCTAGTAGGAAACTGCTCGGAGAAGGCAATGGCACCCCACTCCAGTACTCTTGCCTGGAGAATCCCATGGACGGAGGAGCCTGGTAGGCTGCAGTCCATGGGGTAGCTAGGAGTTGGACACGACTGGGTGACTTCACTTTCACTTTCCACTTTCATGCATTGGAGAAGGAAATGGCAACCCACTCCAGGGACAGAGGAGCCTGTTGGGCTGCCATCTATGGGGTCGCACAGAGTCGAACATGACTGACGCGACTTACCAGTAGCAGGAAACTGCTAATATAACACAAGAAGCCCAGCCTAGTACTCTGTGACAACCTCAAAGGACTGGATGGGGGGTAGTGGGATGGAGGCTCAAGTGGGAGAGGATATATATAACAGACAGAGAGATATGACTGATTTGTGTCAATGTAGGGGAGAAACCAATACAACATTGTAAGGCAGTTGTCTTCCAATTAAAAATATGTTGAAGACATTTTACAATACACATTCAGAAATATATCAGTAATTAACTTTTTAAAGGGTTTTCAAAACATTCTAGGTATGGTTACTGGGGGAAAATCCCCTGGAGAAGGAAAAAGCAACCCACTCCAGTATTCTGACCTGAGGAATCTAATGGATAGAGGAGCCTGGAGGCTACAAGCCATGGAGTCGCAAAGAATCAGATGTGGACTGAAGAACTGATCACACAGGCACATGGTCATTAGACCAATAATTGAAAAATCTAAATTTTGAGATAGATAATATGCATCACAATTTGCTAAATGACTCAAGCTTTCTGTATTTTTTCTTATGAAATGATATTAATGTTACATATATTTGAGATGGCAAACCAATTGTGAAAATTCTAGAGAAGATATATATAAATCTTTTTTGTAGTATACAAGTACTAATCACTGAGCTTGTGTTACTTATCCATCTTTTTTATTCCCACTGAAGATTCTTTTTCTCCATAATTAAAATACTTAACCTATATTTGGTGTTTATTGTGGGTCAGGCTGTTTGAGAGCCTTATGTATGTTTTTTCAGAAATACTAATATTTATCTTGCATTATCTTCATTTTTCCTACTGCTATTTGTACTTTATAGATAGGAGAATTGGTACATGAAGACTTTAGGTAATTTTCCCAGATTAGACAGGAAGCATGTCTGACTTTGACCTTAAAACCTGAATACAGAATCATTGTGCCATAAGACCTCCAAGGATTTTTCACTTGCAATACTCATATTTTAAATGAATTAAACTAATTTTGCAATGGAATTTGAGAACATTTGGGTTAAAGCTCTTCAAATGATTTGTTGAGTAATTTTAACTATGTTATATAAGGCTTTTCAAATTATAAAAGGGATAAACCATGTTTCAATGCTTGAGAATCTAATAACAAGATGAATAATGACAGAATTAACCAGTCATTACTGGTCTACCTTATCTTGCCTGCGTGTGTGCTATGTCACTTCAGTTATGTTCCACTCAGCAACTCTATGCACTATAGCCACCCAAGATCCCTCATCCATGGGATTCTCCAGGCAAGAATACTGAAGTGGGTTGCTATTCCCTCCTCCAGGAGATCTTCCCAATCTAGCGACTGAATCCACATCTCCTGGCTCCTGCACTGCAGGCAGATTCTGTATCCCTGAGCCACTGGAGGAGTCCCCACCTTATCTTACCTGGTGGTAACTCATGTTTTTGTCCTGAGTTTATCCTTGCTAATGCAAATATATACAATCATGGTGTTCATCAATTGTTATTTTCATTTGTTTCTCATTTTATTGAAATAAAAACATTATTTTATGCCATCTTTTTATTTACAGAATATCAGTACCCTTAAGTGGCAATAGATTTAGATCCAAATTTTTTTTTCTCAGATTTCTTAACTTAGACACATACTCATATAAATGCTGAATATTATGTATATTATTTTATATTTCTTGATACATATAATTATACATTGAAAGTATATCATGCATATTTTCTTTCCAAAGACATTTTTCCCCTCTGTATCTGCCATTCATTCAATCATTGCAGTTTTCTAAATCCATTGTCACTCACAATTCAGATTAGTGTTAAGTGTACCTCCTTTCACTTTTTATCATTTTCCTATATGAGTAATATGTATACATTTTAAACATATATTGACATAAGCACAGATATATTAATATAGAAGGTTATTGGTCATTAATTACCTTTTAGAAATGAAATATACATGACACAAATTTATCATCTTACTTTTTTCCAGCTTAATAATATATCATGGACAATTTTTTGCAGTTAAGTGGTTTATTTTGACTATTTTTTTTTACTATTTATTTTTAATGGTTGTATAATATCCCATTGAGTGGATGTACCATATATTTTCAGTCTTTCCTCTGTAGATGGATTTAATGGGACATGAAACAACAGACCAGTTCAAAATTTAGAAAGAAGTATGTCAAGGCTGTATATTTTCACACTGCTTATTTAACTTATCTGCATAGTATATCATGTGAAATGCCTGGCAGGAATTAAGAATACTGGGAGAAATATCAACAACCTCAGATATGCAGATGATACCACTTTAATGAGAGAAAATGAGGAGAAACTAAAGAGCATCTTGATGAGGGTGAAAGAGTGAAAAACCTGTTTTAACACACAACAAGATCATCACATCTGGTCCTATCATTTCATGGAAAATATGGAAACAGTGGCATATAATATTATCTTGGGCTCCAAAATGACTCTGGACAGAGTCTGCAGTGATGAAATTAAAAGACACTTGCTCTTTGGAAGAAAAGCCATGACAAACATAGACAGTATATTAAAAAGTAGGGACACAACTTTCCTAATAAAGGTCTGTATAGTCAAAGATATGACTTTTCCAGTAGTCATGTATGAATATGAGAGAAGGCTGAACACCAAAGAACTGATGTTTTAGAACTGTGGTTCTGGAGAAGAATGTTGAGAGTCCCTTGGGCAGCAAGGAGATCAAACCAGTGAATCCTAAGGGAAATCAACCCTGAATAGTCATTGAAAAGACTGGTGCTGAAGCTGAAGCTCCAATACTTTGGCTACCTGATGTGAAGAGCCAACTCACTGGAAAAAAAACCCTGATGTTGGGAAAGATTGAAGTCAAGAGGAGATGGGAGCAACAGAGGATGAGATGGTTGGATGGCACCATTGATTGAATCAGTATGAGTTTGAGCTAACTCCAGGAAACAGTGAGAGACAGGAAAGCCTGGCATGTTACAGTTCATGAGGTCACAAAGAGTAGGACATGACTTAGCAACCAAACAACAAAATAGAAATAGTATCACAATAAATACATTTTATTTATATCCTTAGCTGTTTGTATATATTTTTTTAATTCTTCCTGATAGACTCCCAGGTGCAAGATGCTAGAAAGAATAAGTATGTGCATCTTATTTCTAAATGACCTTGACAGATTGCTTTACAGATGCTACAACAATTTTATCTATCAATCAACAATGTGTAAAGCACTTTATCTTGATTCTCCAACAACAGGACATTTTACTCTTTAAAATTCTTCCAGGTCAGGAATTTTTCTAAGATCTGCCAAGATTTGTGTCTTTTTCTCATAAATTCCTTCTAGCATGAGATGAGTCCTTTCAACCTGCAGACTCAAGTATTTCTTCAGCTCCAGGGTATCTTCTACTATTTGCAGAGTATTTGTTTCTCTATCATCCATTTCCTTGTCTCTTGATGGAATTGCTAATATATTGGAGAAGGCGATGGCACCCCACTCCAGTACTCTTGCCTGGAAAATCCCATGGACTGAGGAACCTTATACGCTACAGTCCATGGGGTCACAAAGAATCAGACACGACAGAGCAACTTCACTTTCACTTTTCACTTTCATGCATTGGAGAAGGAAATGGCAACCCACTCCAGTGTTCTTGCCTGGAGAATTCCAGGGACGGGGGAGCCTGGTGGGCTGCCGTCTATGGGGTCGCACAGAGTCGGACACTACTGAAGCGACTTAGCAGCAGCAGCAGCAGCAGTGACTATCTTCTCTGTGAAAGATGTTTTTATTTTGTTTTGTATTGTTTTTTGAGGTCCAGAGAAACTTCTTAGAGTATTAGACTTCAATATTGAGTGCTTTTTGCTTCATTTGTTGGAGTTTTCCCCTGGAAAAGGCACAAGAGACTCCATCTTAAATAAAGATCTCTTCTAATTCTTATTCTTCTTGAGCATTCTAGCTACAGGATTATATTGTGTTGGTATGATTTACTTTACTAAAATGTTAAAAAAGCATAGGCCTGGCGTGCTGCAATTCATGGGGTCGCAAAGAGTCAGACACGACTGAGCAACTGAACTGAACTGAACTGAATACAATGACTAACTGCATCAGCATTACACATTTTCAAGTGTTTTTCATGTTTATTTCAGATCCTGATTTTCTTTTTAAGAATAGACATAAATATTCTACTTTCATATTTTGTCTTAAGCCTCATCTTTTGTCCAAAAATACAGGAAAAATCATTTCTAAATTTGAAGTTTATCATTTGTGTATGTTGTGAAATAATTTTATTAAATAACTAATGATTCCAAATAGTGTATGTTCTTCTTTGGCTTATTTTTTCATCATATGTATGTGTATTTACCACACTGTAAACATCACTGCCAATTTTTTTTGGAATCTGAGGTTTATGTATGTCAGTGAATATCATTCCACTTTCAGTAATTTCAACCTTTTCACCATTTGAGTTTCAGTTCAGTTCAGTCATTCAGTCGTGTCTGACTCTTTGCAACCCCGTGGACTGCAGCATGCCAGGCCTCCCTGTCCATCACCAACTCCTGGAGTTTACTCAAACTCATGTTCACTGCCAGTGTTGCCATCCAACCATCTCATCCTCTGTTGTCCCCTTCTCCTCCTGCCTTTAATCTTTCCCAACATCAGGGTCTTTTCAAATGAGTCAGCTCTTCACATCAGGTGGCCAAAGTATTGGAGTTTCAGCTTCAACATCAGTCCTTCCAATGAACACTCAGGACTGATCTCCTTTATAATGGACAGGTTGGATCTCCTTGAAGTTCAAAAGACTCTCAAGAGTCTTTCTCCAACACCACAGTTCAAAAGCATCAGTTCTTTGACACTCAGCTTTCTTTATAGTCCAACTCCCACGTCCATACATGACTTCTGGAAAAACCATAGCTTTAACTAGACAAAACTTTGTTGGCAATGTAATGCCTCCATACAAGAATAATATACAAATTTAGATTGTTTCCAGATTCTGCTAGTATAAATATATTTGCAATGAATATTTTATAAATATATCCTTAGGTACATCTATGAGACATTCACTAGGAGATTATACCTTAAAGGGCAATTGCTTGGTTACAGAATATGAGCAATTTCAACTTTATTAGATATTGCTGGACAAATTGCACTATAAAGTACTTATACCAAATACATTCTGACCAGCAGCATGTGAGAATGCCTATTGTTCCATCTCACTGCCAGCAATTCTTGTTTCCATTCTAACTTTTGCAAGTTTGATATTTGTAAAATACTATTTCATATGAATTTCAATTGGGATTTTTCTAATAACCAGTGAGCTTGAGTAATCTTTCTGTGATTTAAAATGATTTGGGTAGTTTTATCTTTTGTAAATCCCTTATGCAATTCAACTTACAATATTTTCTGTTATATTTTAGATGTGTACCTTATAACAATTGTTTATTCATTATTTTTAAAAGTCAATATTTTAACATGTTTTATAATGCTGTGTTGTGTTCATAAATATATAACATATTACTCATGAATAATTTTATAGTAATCCTTAGGTATTCATACTTACAGCTTCAAGTCCTCTAAATAGTGTTAGGACCAGTCTTGTATCAGATAATTTCCCTTTTAATTTCCAGGTTTACCACCAGCATGATACTTAATTTTTAAACTTCACTTACTTATTGAAAATAATGTTTATTTTATTATCAATTCTACACATTTCAGTGGGGATTTCTTTTCTTTTTAAAAAATTCTCTGTATTACCAGGATTAGGAGTATATTACTTGTTGGTCTGAATTCATAGGAGTTCAGGATAACCGCCTAGGTGACCTAGAAAGCACTTCAGACATGGTCTAAGCCCAGCTGAGCATATATAGTATCAGGAAAGTTTTCATTCCTTTATGAAGGTAACAGGAAAATGTGTATTTACTCACCAATCTTAAATTTGGGTATTTGTTTTGGTCTTTGAGATTTGAAAGGACTTGATCCATGCATATATGTTTCTCTGTATCTTTCTTGGATCAGGGATCCGTATAAGCCAGACTCTTTCTCAGTCATACTCTTATGGTACTTCCCCCAGGAATGAGCCATGCAGGATACCAGATTCTTATTGTATGTTAAAGAAAGTGAGATAACATGATTTTAGTTATCTCTGTCCATGCCTTATTCTTCCCTAGAAATCATAACTACTTAACTTGCTGGTACTGAATGGATTAAACTGCCACTATTATAGAAATCTTTGTAAGATTTCATTTTAATGTGATATTTTAGACATGTGAGAATTGTTTTCCAAATGATAAAAATTGTGACACAAGTCATTATTTGACTTTTTGCTTTCTCAACTATTATAAAACACATAGAAAAGGTACTGTGATATACATGACAGTTGAAACGTCTAATTCCCAAAGTACCTGAGTAGAACAATACGGTTAAAATAATTCTTGATAGTTTGATGTGAGTGAGAATTAAAGTATAAGGACTCAAACAAATACCTAAAGTGTAAAATTTGAAATTTGATTAAAAAAAAAAAAAAAACTACATAGTTCAGTTCAGTTCAGTCCAGTCACTCAGTCATGTCCAACTCTTTGTGACCCCAAGAATCGCAGCACGCCAGGCCTCCCTGTTCATCACCAACTCCCGGAGTTCACTCAGACTCATGTCCGTTGAGTCGGTGATGCCATCCAGCCATCTCATCTGCTGTCGGCCCCTTCTCCTCCTGCTGTCAATCNTACATTTTCTGTCTTCACTGAAATTAGAGCTTTATAATCAATATAACCTGTCTATATGAGTTTTCCTATCATGTAAGTGAATATAGTTTATAATTATCATTGAGAAATTTGTATTTTTAGTGTGCATCATATGCCAGAGAAACCACACATAATTCAGTCATGTTAAATTCTTTTGTTTAAAAATCCAAGCTAAACACTTGACTGTGTGTATATATGCACTGGCACACAGACACACAAAAGTGGCAGAAGAAGCACTGACTTAAAAGTCAGAAGAACAAAGTTCTGTATTTTTGTACCACTACATCTCTGCATGCCATAGTAGATGGAGAACCATATGATCTGATTTCCTTGTAATTCGCTTCTCTCAAATGTTACACAGAAAGGAAGAGTTGATTTCTAATATTTATTTGGTTTAGTTTAGTTTCCCAGTTCATGTGGATTATTTTGAGCAGACTTCAAATTCAAAACTTAGACATAATTATAGTGTTTTGTATTGAGACAGATATTATCAGTGATCAACACATTTTAAGAAAAGTTTATTTACTTCCTCTGATGTATTGGACTTGAAAAGCAAAGGGTGATACAGTATACCTTTCACCTGTTTAAAAATGCACAAGGATGTAGAAAGACTATTTTTAATGAAAAATGCAGTGGATCAAATTCCATTAAAGTTTTAGTTTGACTTTTATCTAAGGTGACAATGAGCTGACCTTATGAGCTAATCGCTGGGGAGCTAGGCTAAGGGACAACCTCAAGGTCATCACTTTCAAGTAAGATATATGGGTAACACTGTTTCCTGATGAAGAAGAATGAGCAACTGTGAACTATTTGGGCGTACGTTTCCTTATACCACAGTAAGATACATAATGTGAAAGAAGTCATATAGATACAATTTATGCATGTGTTAATCATGATCAGCCTTTTTTATTCTTTAACCTTGAGCTATAACTAAGATACTTCAAGCATCATTTTGCTGGGAAATAGGCATATATATTACCATTTTAAAGTGAGGTTTTAATCTCTGGCATCATTTAAACTACCTCTGAAATAGTGTTTTCTTACCCAGTTATAACACAGATAAAAATATATTTTTAAATTTTGTTTATTTAGTATTTGAATTTTTTTTGCTTAAGACTTGTGTCATACATTGTCAGGATTGACTGTGTTTGTGTGGCATTTGGGTGGATCAATAATAAATCTCCTGTACCCAAATATGCCCCTTTCATCTGCTTGCTGAATATCTTTCACTCTACCATTATCTGTGTTTCACTCTACCATTAGGAGGGCTCCCCTGGTAGCTTGGATGGTAAAGAGTCTGCCTGAAATGAAGGAGACTGGGTTTCATCCCTGGATTGGGAAGAGCCCCTGGAGGAAGGAATGAAACCTACTCCAGTATTCTTGCATGGAGAATCCCCATGGACAGAAGAGTCTGGTGGGCTACAGTCCATGGTGTCACAAAAAGCTGGACATGACTGATCAACTAAGCACAGCAACCATTAGGAAGAAATGTTAAAGTATGTTACTGGAAGAGATGGCACCCTGTCTAAAAGTCAAGTTTTCTAATACACATTTATCCATATTAAAACTGGGGAAGCAATGATTTGCTTTTTAAAGACTGTTACCAGTAGTCTTATGTTGTTTCTTTTTCATTCCCTTTCACCTACCTGTCTTTATCTCTGTTCCCTCTTCTATTTGTCCCTTCTCTTCTTCTTCTTTCTTTCTTTCTATTTTTTATGCTTCTGTGTAGCCACTCTATTCCACTTCACTTGTTAGTATCAAATGCCGTCGCTTTGAATGCCAAAGTAGCAATTTAAAATATTATAATTTCCCCAGACAAAGACCATTAGGCATACACTTGTAGTTGCACATGTTGGGTTTGATAATCATTGCAAAAGGAAGAAGACATACCATGAGGAGGCACAGCATGAGGGTGTTAGAAAAAATCCATCATAAAATGTTGGGCTTATATTAGATATATTTAAGGTGAGTTCAAGGAAGCAGGAAGTCAAACAAAAACCAACCAGTTTTACTCTGGGTGTTTTCAGGAAGCAGGGGCAATTGATTCCTACTTAGGCTTACCTAGATGGAAGCAAGACTGGACAGAAGCAAAATGGTAATTAGTATAGAAGCATCTGCCACTTCCCTTAGCCAGGATAGGAGTATGTCTGGTCTTTTTGTGGATTAAACATTATTTGTGTATTCATATTTACAGACATTATTCTATTTGATCAGGATTACAAAGTGGTCTTATTTTCTTTGACTCTCTCATGGTCACTGATTAACACTATCTGATGCTAATATTCTGTGAATTTGCTTATTTTTTACTGAATAGCACCATAGTATCCCTCACCCAGCTTTCAAGGAGTGTTTTTTACTTTATCTTTACCAAGCTATGAGTCTCAAGCAGTCCCTTTCCCCAGTCTAATGGTTAAAAGTAGGTACTCTTGAACCACACTGCTGGGTTTGATTGATTACTGTATTTGTCATTTGCTAACTATATTACAGGATACCGACCTCATTTAACTGCACTTTATCTACTTACACTGAAAAATGGACATAGCAGTCTCCCTCTCATGATGTTATGAGGGTTAAATTGGTTAATACATGTGAAATAGTGAGAAAACTGCTTATCACACAGTAGTGTTGTAGAAACGTTAGCTAGTATTATTTCATCAGCTTTCCTTTCCACAGATAAGTACTGGAACATCCCCCAAAAATGTTCATATCATGATTAAATCTTTTGCACTATCACTATTATCTTTATAACCTCTTTATATGCCCAATTTTAGATATGTTTAAGCTCTAATAACCCTCTAGAAATACCTATGTTCTGGCTCCTTCAGGTGACCCTTTCTTCTCAGATTCACCACTTCTTTGAACTTCACCATCTCCTTAACAGTGGTCACTGCCTTGGCCCAAAGCGGCTTACAAGTATCTGCAACTGAGGGCAAGTACCATAAAGTCCCACCAATCACACTTGGGTCCCATCTTTCCTGTCTAATCACTAACCTTTTCCTTTTACTGATTAGAATGTTAATACGTTATATAAAAATTTTACATTATAGTGTTACAGCAGTTTCAGTTCAGTTCAGCTCAGTCGCTCAGTCGTATCTGACTCTTTGCGACCCCATGAATCGCAGCATGCCAGGCCTCCCTGTCCACCACTAACTCCCGGAGTTCACTCAGATTCACATCCATCAAGTCANTTAATACGTTATATAAAAATTTTACATTATAGTGTTACAGCAGTTTCAGTTCAGTTCAGCTCAGTCGCTCAGTCGTATCTGACTCTTTGCGACCCCATGAATCGCAGCATGCCAGGCCTCCCTGTCCACCACTAACTCCCGGAGTTCACTCAGATTCACATCCATCAAGTCAGTTATGCCATCCAGCCATCTCATCCTCTGTCGTCCCCTTCTCCTCCTGCCCCCATCCCTCCCAGCATCAGTCTTTTCCAATGAGTCAACTCTTTGCATGAGGTGGCTAAAGTACTTGAGTTTCAGTTTTAGCATCAGACTGCTCTAAAAGTAAGAAGTAATATTTGTCTTACCTTTATGGCAGGATAATTTTGAAAGATTTTCATTTTGCAACAGCTTATGTATTTTTTTCTCAGTTTTCCTTTTTAGGTAGAGAAACTTTGCAATTTCCTACTTTAATGGCATTAGTAAGGTGAGAAGCAGCTGCAATATTTGGTCAAAACTCTTCCTGACTTTGCTTAAAGCATAAACCAACTGATTTGATTATGCACATGCTGATGTGATGGAAAAGAACCACTGACAAAGTTCATTATGTGTAGGAATGGTGTCATGAGGTGAGAGACTGAGGAATATGTGTTAATTCTCTGGGCAATGGGAACACACAACAGTATTCTAGGAGAGTGTTCCAAGGAGGTGGTATGTACCATCTAAAATACTGAACCCACACATAACACCGAAGAAGTAGAAATTTTAGACCTAACTGGGACAAAAGGCATCTTAGTCATAAACCCTAGAATATAAGTCATTAGAACAGCCCCATGAGGATAGGCCCTTAACTTACTTGCTGAGTGAGGATTATATGTTCAAAAGGAAAACAGTTCTCAGCACTACTTCTAACAAATATTTTAGTCAATAAATTAATGAATGATTGATTATATCTCCAGAACTTTTGTACAGATTGACTGGAACTAGGGGAGAACACTTGTTGACAGGTAGGATGCCTATTTTATTAGGAATCTAGTTCAATAAAACACACACTTTACCCAGAAATTCAGTATTTCATGGCTGTCTTGGAATCAGGTTTAGAAATCTATCCACCAGAGACATGTGTGTGTGTATGTGTGTGCACCTCTCCAGAATAATAACTACAAAATGATGTTCATGTGAAAATCTGCCCTGATTTTAAATTGTATCTTCCCAAACACAGCAACAATAATGGTAGCAGCACTGATACTAGTATAATTTCAACTTTCAATGCATTTTACTACAGTTGTATCCTTTGCTGTAAGTTATATAGTCATTAACTCTGTCATGAAAATAAAGCCTATTCTTTTTCTAAAATTTTAGGTTGTGAGAGCCTGACTAATGGCATTTTCTTGATTAGGTCATGCTTTCTTACACCTCTCTGTTCCTTTGCACATACTGCTCCCTAGGCTTTAATGCCTTCTTACCATCTGTACTTGGCTAAATTCCAAGTCACAATTCATGAGTTTGCTTAGGTATTCTACACCCAAGAAGCTTTTAGAAAATAATTTTCAGCAGAAGGGAGAGGCTGTGAACACATTCATGAGTGACCTAAACAAGATATGAGGAAGAAAAAGGAAGAGAAAAGAGGAATTTGACATAATTATTAAAATGTTTTCTTCATAATTTTGCCTAGATTGATCTATATTTTTAGCATTGTATAGTATATTTAATTCATATTTA
The DNA here is from genome assembly GCA_006410615.1 of Neotragus moschatus. NCBI lineage: Eukaryota > Metazoa > Chordata > Mammalia > Artiodactyla > Bovidae > Neotragus > Neotragus moschatus. The sequence goes on from SJYA01001722.1 coordinate 187,632, forward strand.
ACCACATAATTTAAGTGTGTTCTCTGATATTATATGTAGATGCTAATGTTCAGATCCACTAATTCTGAGATCCACAATGACAAACCAAGTTCTAGTAGTAAAGTGATGTCAAAGACAAATACTATATGATGTCATTTATATGTGGAATCTAAAATAAGACACAAGTGAACTTATCTGCAAACAGAGAGACTCACAGAGAAGAGGGGTTAAGGATGAATGGATTAGGAATTTTAGATAATCAGATGCAAATAATTTATATAGAATGGGTAAACAACAAGGTCTTATTGTATAGCACAGGGAACTGTTTTCAATATCTTGTGAAAAATTATAATTGAAAACATTATAAAAATAATATGTGCACTTTGCTATATATAAGAAATTAACACATTGCAAATCACCTTCACCTAAAAAAAAAAAAAAAAAGGTAGATTCTTTGTTAGTGTCTATATGTACTTCCATATCCTAAGAATTACGAAATTCCAGTTTTAAATAGTAGTCAATGTTGGTGTTTAATTTCATGAATTAGCTCGTATGGGCCATGGTCAAACTTTATTCTGGATATTTTTGTGAAGATGATTTTTGGAAGGCATAATTATCTTTTAGGGTAATGTGGGTGGATTCACCCAATCAGCAGAAGGCCTTAATAGAAAATTACTGACCCCCTCCAAACAGGAAATAATTCTGCTACCAGAATGACTTTGGATTTGGCACTATAACACTTCCCTAAGCATCCAGACTTCTGGTCTACCTGACCAATTGGTTGATTTGGACTTGAAAAATTTCTGTATATGTGTGAGCTAATTACTCAAAATAAATATATTTTCCTCACTCCTTGTCTATCTTTCTATGTGACTATGTGTGTATTTGTGTTTTCAGATGGATGAGTAGGGATTTGAACAATGGTGATCAGAACACTAGGCAAAGGAGAAAGGAAAATACAAGGAGCTGGATATTTTCAAAATCTCAATGCCCAAATAGAATTGCATAATTAACAATAGAGTGTCATCCCTGGCCACAAAAACCTATTAACTTATGTGGTACAATTTAAACTGCAGCCTGGGAAACCAACCAGTATAATTATTACTGCAATTCTATAGAAACACTAATTTTCTCTCCCCAGAAAGCAACTTTACAAGAAAACTTTAAGAATTCAGTCTGCTTGTTAACTGGGGATTCATGAATAATTTTGGATTTGTGTAAGGATAATCTGCATTCATTTACTTCAAATTGGAAATTGCGCATATTTTACTTAAATTTTTGTGCATTTGGAACTAAAGTTATATAATTTACTCACAGTCATTCTTGATTCTGTCCTCTCTATAAAATTTTATTAAATATACAACATGCTCTATGTTCATTGCATTGCTGTTAGCAGAAACAAACACAAAAGAGGAAAATATACAAAACACTAACTCAAAGTTCAACAGTAGCTGAACTTGCTAGAGCAATCCAGCCTGGAAACATTTCTAGAAAACATAATTAAACACTATATTGTAATTTAGAGAACCTAAGGTTTTTCCCATGAGTCTGCAGTATTGACAGAGAAATGTTCAGGAATTAAAAATTGTACAAGGTCTTTCATTTTAAAACCAGCTTCACAAAATTCAGGTAGATATCCAAGCAAAAGATTTATGTGTACCCATAGAATTAATATTGGACACTGTCAGAAGTTCTATAACTTAATTGTAAGCTTATTCATGGTTGACTGGAAATTATTTTAATTGTGACATGACAGTACTACCAAGTTTTTTTTTTTTAATTTATTATCTTGGAAAAAACACATTTAAATTAATATGAAATATTGGAAAAGATATCAGGGTACCACTGGAGGCAGAGAAATAATCTAGAATAAAATTGCCTAATGACCCTTTCTGGTAGATAGCATAAGCTAAGAAGGGCACAAAAGACTTATGACTATGTCGACTCCTAACTCATTTCACTACAGAATTATGATTTTAAAATAAATAAATAAATTAGAGATATAACTAGACTTACATGATATCATTTATCTTAGCATAACTTTTTTCAGTTAACTCCACTGTGTTCTAGGAAAGGGTCTCAGAAGGGAAAATAGTAGAAAGCTGCAAGAAATAAATGTTGGAATTATTTTTTTGTTGTTGTTTTGCTACATTTATCATAAGAATATTTATTCAAGTGTAACCCAGAAGTCTTTCCAAATAGCTTTTTATACTGACAGGTAATTGACTTCAACTGGCAGAGAAAATAACTGGCAAAATTCTAGGTAAAGGAGGTTGAATGTCTGCAGTATAACCTGATCACTGGTGTTATTTGGAACTTCTGAACTATGACAGTCTTCTGCAACTCAACAAAATGCAGGTGAGATTAATAAGGTACCAAAGAAATGTATGTTCAGCAGCTTAATTAACTTAAAGTGGATGAATCAAATCCCAAATAAAGAGCAGATGCTCCAGTGTACCTAAGGATGAATATATTATAGATTCTGAAAAAGGATCACACTTTCACATTTCTAAATGTCCAAGGAACTGAAAATCAAGGTAGCTCAAGTATGACAAGAGTTTTTATTTTATGTTCATCTTTAGGATAATTTTTTCAGATATAATATTTTAAAGCATACTTATAATTTTCTACTATGTTGAATATCATATTTTCTAGGGTATAGTATAGGTTTCAGAATTATTGCTGTTGTGTTTAGTCGTGTCCAACTCTTTGAAATCCCCTGGACTGAAGCTTGCCAGGCTCTCTGTCTATGGAATTTTTCAGGCAAGAATACTGGAGTGGGTTGCCATTTCCTACTCCAGGGGATTCTCTTGACCCAGGGATCAAGCCCACTTTTCCTGCATTGGTAGGTAGATTATTTAACAGTACTATTACTTGAAAATTTTATTTTTATTATAAATATTCTGCTGTCTATGTGATGATTACTAAAATGTTGAATATAAAATCAGATAATATGACATTCATATTATTCTAAGGTATGATTTCCAGATTTAGTGGAATTTGAACTATGTTAACTGAAGCATCACCTGCCTTCATGTCATAGACTCTTTAGTATTTTTTTTCACTTTCAGTAAATGTCAGTAACCTAAATTTACAGCTTTTTAAGAGTTTAATTTGAATTTTACATGTCAAAAAAAAAAAAGATGCAGATGTGAAGTTAATCTCAAAAAGAAGATTGAACAAAGCAGTTCCGTAATGCAAAAACAGTACTCTCTCCACAGGCTTTATAACTGAAATGTATTAATAAATTGCAACAACAGTCATATCAAAATTTAAGTTATGTATATTTTCTACCTTTCATTACTTCAAGGTAGGTATGGTCAATATCCAAATCAGATTGATTATGATTTTTGCAGCTGAAGATGGAGTACAGTCAGTAAAAACAAAACCTGGAGCTAACTGTGGCTCAGATTATGAGCTCCTTTTTGCAAAATTCAGGCTTAAATTGAAGAAATTTGGAAAAACCACTGGGCCATCGATGTATGACCTAAATCGCATCCTTTATGATTATACCATGGGCTTCCCTGATAGTTCAGTTGGTAAAGAATCCACCTGCAATGCAGGAGACCTTGGTTTGATTTCTGGGTTGGGAAGATCCCTGGAGAAGGGATAGGGTACCCACTCCAGTACTCTTGGGCTTCCTTTGTGGCTCAGATGGTAAAGAATCTGCCTACAGTGTGGGAAACTTGTGCTTGATCCCTGAGTTGGGGAAATCCCCTGGAAAAGGGAAAGGACCTAAATCACATCCCTTATGATTATACCAGTGAAGGTGATGAATAGATTCAAGGGATTAGATATGGTAGATATAGTTCCTGAAGAAAAAAAGATGGTTGTTCATAACATTGTATGAGAGGCACTAACAAAAACCATTCCAAAGAAAAGGAAATGAAAGAAGGCAAAGTGACTGTCTGAAAAGGCTTAAAAATACCTGAGGAAAGAAGAGAAACAAAAAGCAAGGGAGAAAGGGAAAGATATACAGCGCTGAATGTAGAGTTACAGAGAATAACAAAGAAAGACAAGAATATCTTAAATAAGAATGGAGGAAGTAGAGGGGACAATGCAAAGAAACAGAGGAAAAAATAGAATATGAAAGACTAGAGATCTCTTTAAGAAAACCAGAGAAATGAAGGAAACATTTCACATAGGATGGGCATGATAAAGGACAGAAACAATAAGGACCTAGCAGAAGCATAAGAAATTAAGAAGAGGTGGCAAGAACATACAGAAGTATCATGCAGAAAAAGTCTTAATGACCCAGATTACCATGATGGTCTGGTCACTCACTTACACACAGATGTCCTGGAGTGTGAAGTCAAGTGGACCTTAGGGAGCCTTACTGCAATCAAAGCTAGCAGAAATGACGGGATTCTCTCTGAGCTATTTCAGATCTTGGACTATGCTTCATTCAATATGTCAGCAAATCTGGAAAACTCCACAGTGGTAGCAGGATTGGAAAAGGTCAGTTTTTATTCCAATCCCTAAGAAGAACAATGCCAAATAATGTTCAAATTACTGTACCATTGCACCCATCTCATATGATATTAATACTAAGGTTATGCTCAAAATCCTTCAAGCTAGGCCTCAGCAGTATATTAACTGAAAATTTCCAGATATACAAGCTGTATATAGAAAAAGCAAAGTAACCAGAGATCAAATTGCTAACATTTCTTGGATCATAGTGAAAGCAAGGGAACTCCAGGAAAATATCTATTTCTGCTTATTGACTACCATAAATCCTTTGATTGTATGGGTCACAACAAACTGGAAAATTCTTAAAGAGATGAGAATACCAGACACCTTACTTGCCTCCTAAGAAACCTATATACAGGTCAAGAAGTGACAGTTAGAACTGGACATGGAACAACGAACTGACTGAAAATTAGAAAAGGAGCATGATAAATCTATATGTTGTTATCTGGATTACACAACTTATATGCAGATTGCATCATGTAAAAAGGTGGGCTGGATGACTTACAAGCTGGAATCAAGATTGCTGGGAGAAATATCAGCAACCTCAGGTACCAGTCTAATGGCAGAAAATGAAGAGGACCTAAAGAGCCTCTTGATGAGGGTGGAAAAGGAGAGTGAAAAAATCTGGCTCAGAACTCCACAAGAAAAAAACTAAGATCATGGCATCCAGTCTCATCACTTCATGACAAATAGAATGGAACAAAGTGGAAGGAGTGACAGAATTTATAAGAAAATAAATTTTGGGCTCCAAAGTCACTGCAGATAGTGACTGTGGCCATGAAGTTAAAAGACACAGTTCCTTGGAAGGAAAAAACAGAGACATCACTTTGCCAACAAAAGTCCATATAGTGAAAACTATGGCTTTTCCAGTAGTCATGTATGGATGTGACAGTTAGACCATAAAGAAGGCTGAGTGCCAAAGAACTGATACTTTCAAACTGTGGTGCTGGAGAAGACTCTTGAGAGTCCCTTGGATTGAAAGGAGATCAAACCAGTCAGTCCTAAAGGAAATCAGTCCTGAATATTCATTGGAAAGATTGATGCCAAAGCTTAAGCTCCAAAATTTTGGCCACCTGATGCAAAGAACTGACTCATTGGAAGAGATCCTGATGCTGGGAATGATTGAAGGCAAAAGGAGAAGGTGGTGGCCAGAAGATGAATTGATTAGATAGCATCATTGACTCAATGGATGTGAATTTGAGCAAACTGTAGGAGACAGTGTAAGACAGAGGAGCCTTGTGTGCTGCAGTCCTGGGGTCACAAAGAGTCGGAGACAATGACTGATCAACAACACACTTTCCTCTGTAATATGAAGTATGTGTAAGTGTGTGTGTGTGTGTGTGTGTGCTCAGTAGTGTCCAACTTTTTGTAATGCCATGGACCTTAGTCTACCAAACTCCTCTGTCCATCAATTTTTTTCAGGCTAGATTACTGGTGTGCATTGACATTTCCTACCCCAGGAGATCATCCTGACCCAGAGATCAAACCCTCATCTCTTGCATCTCCTATATTAGCAGGAAGATTCGTTACCACCATACCATTTGGTAAGCCCTTTTCTTAAGTGTAATTGCTAACAAATACCAATGTTAAGAGGTGAAATTTATTATATACTACCAAATTTGAGGCATAGTTCTATAGACCTTACAACATAGATGTTATCAGTGCTGTTTTTCAGTGGTGAAAGGGAGGTAGTGGGAGATCCTACAGCATGTTCATGATTGCAAAATTCTAAGTCGAGCTGGAAAAGATTATTCTGCAGACATCTTCACTACTCTCCTCAATTATTGTTCTAAATTTCTTGGGCTCCAGACTTCATTAATAGTTTGTAAAGATAGTATGTATATGATATTTCTAAGATATTCTTTAAGTTAAGCTCATAATATAATGCAGTTTTATCTATATGAAGATCTAGTTACCTGTCTAATCTAGTTAAAGTTAAGTCTCAGTTCAGTTCAGTTCAGTTCAGTCGCTCAGTCGTGTCCGACTCTTTGAGACCCCATGAATCGCAGCACATCAGGCCTCCCTGTCCATCACCAACTCCCAGAGTTCACTCAGACTCATGCCCATCGAGTCAGTGATGCCATCCAGCCATCTCATCCTCTGTCGTGCCCTTCTCCTCCTGTCCCCAATCCCTCACAGCATCAGAGACTTTTCCAATGAGTCAACTCTTCGCATGAGGTGGCCAAAGTACTGGAGTTTCAGCTTCAGCATCTTTCCCTCCAAAGAAATCCCAGGGCTGATCTCCTTCAGAATGGACTGATTGGATCTCCTTGCAGTCCAAGGGACTGAATTTTGTGGGTGGTTTGCTTCATATGTCCCTGACTCTTATGCTCTAACTGGAAACTTATTATAACAGTAATAATACTGAGAATAACACCCACTTGTAGAGTTATTTTGAGACTAATTATGTATAATTCATGTAAAGTAATTTGGATGTTATTTTTTAAATTTGTGTATTTTCAGGGTTGAACAAAGTGGCTATTACATAGTAACCAGTCAACAAACACCACTAATATTAGTAAAAGTTCTAGTATTATTAGCAAATGACAAACACTATACACAGTTCTTTAATAGAGAGATGAATATGATAGAATCAATGTTGAAAATAATTTAAAAAGACATAAATAATTCAGAATGAAAAAAACTTTCATTCATTTCTGATGGAAGTACTGAACAGAAGAACCCCTTTTGAAGACAGTTTTGAAATTTTTACACACTTTTTCATAAACTCGGTTATCCTGTCCATGGATACTGTCCTGTGCTTAGTTGCTCAGTCATGTCCAGCTCTTTGTGATCCCACAGGCTGTAGCCCTCCAGGCTCCCCTGTCCATGGGGGTTCTCCAAGGCAAGAATACTAGAGTGGGATGCTATGTCCTCCTCCAAGGGATCTTCCCAAACCAGGTTATTGATTTACATAAATTGAAAACTCATATTCATATGAACATCTGCACATGAATGTTTGTAGCAGCTTTATTCAGAAGCTGAAAGCAAATCAAGAGGTCTATCAACAGGTGAATGACTGGACAAACTGATACTTTTAACAATGGAATATCTAGTCAACAATGAAAAGCAGGGTGCATTATATAATACAAGGCATGGCTGAATCTAAATGCCTTTTGCCAAGTGGAAGAAAGCAGAATTCAAAGAATATTGATTGTAATACTGCATTCTAATATAACATTCTGGAAAGGCAAATCTATAGGAACAGTAAAAGATCAGTGGTTAACAGGATTTGGAAAAATGAAATGCAATCTTATGAAAAAGAGACATACAAAGAATATTTTAGGATGATGTGCTTTATGATACTAAGTTACTGGGTACCTCATCCTATGTAGGTTTCCAAATCTAATATATATATATATATATATATTTCACAAGCTGTAAACTTTAAAGTATGAAAACCAAAAAAGAAAAAAAAAATAAAATAAAGCAGTCAACCAGAATGTCAATGAAATACAAACTATGAAGAATGAATCTAACCCATATTAAAAATACATCACATAATCTTATTGAAGAGGGTGAAGTGAATAAGAGCTTAACTGAGCTGACTTTTTTAACATAGGTAAACAATATTTTGACTGGAAATGTTAAGGTTAACAGCAAAAAGAACTATACAAAAACAATATGGTCCATTTTCCTTTTTTCCCACAGAAGTATAGGTTAGCAATTCTGAAGCTATTAATATCTATATTTAAGAGTTTAAAAATAAGTCATAAATGATAGACAATAAGAAGTTGGCTTCTTATTGTCAGATTTCCAGATAATATCAATAGACACTGCATCTTCCAGGGTTGGAACTTAATCTTCTCTTACCCTAAGTGAGGATGAATTTAGTGACTTGCTTTCAAAAATAAAGTAGAAAAGGGAAAAATAAAATAGTAACTTTACAAGGGAGAAAGCTAGAACACACTAACTTAATTAAGTGATCAAAATTAAAATTATCAATAATGTTGTGTGTCTATTACTTACCTGTGCTATGACATGGTAAGAAGGGTATTCAACCTCTGTGACATTCTTTTCCCCAAACAATAATTCCAGTCCAATTATGAGAAAAACACCAGGTAAATCCAAAATATGACACATTTTAGAAAATATGAGAGAGTCATTTCCTAGGCAGGTTGATAAGAAGTCTGGAGGTCCCCAAGGAGATAGGGGTCTGGAATTCTCAAGGAGGAGAAAAGGACACTTTATTTTTTTTGTTTTCTTTACATTCCTTAGTCTTGGTCACATTGAAGGTTTATTTATGTATTTTTTTCTTTAAGCCCAGAACTACAAACAACTCTTTTTTTTTTCAGATTTTATTTTATTTTTTTCTTGGTCTGTTATTTATTTATTTAAATTAATTTTTAATTTTTTATCTTTTTACTTTAAACTCTATACTAGGGATTATATAGCAACAATGTATCCTACTTGAGAAGAGTTTACCCTTCCTGAAAAACCTTCTGAGAGAATGTAGATTTTGGGAGTGGGTCTGGAAGGATCTTTCTATTGTTAAATTCTAATCCTTTTATCTTAAAATGTAAATTATGGGTTTGGGTTTGGTAAAAGTTTCACAACCTTGAGACATTCTTTTGATTTATTGTACTGATTAATTTTAAAAGTATATCATTCCCTTGCTAAAGAATAGTGAGTGAGGCACTCTCCGCCCCCTTCTGAAGTCTCTGTCAGAAGCTTTCTCTGTTCCTTTTTACTTTAATAAAACTCTGCTATACAAAAATTCTTGAGTGATCAAGTCTGGTCTCTGGTCCCAAAGTTAAATCTTCTTCAGAGATCGTGAATCCTGCACCATTCACCATAAGCTATAAAATACTATAGCAGCATTCTTCAAAACTGTCAAAGTCATGAAATTAAAATATTAAGAAATTCACATAAGAGGATAATAAGAAAATAAATATAATCAAGACACAACATGGTCTCTAGAATATAACCTGCAAACACAAAATACACTTTGATAGAAAAACAAATGAAATTTAAGCACAGGCTGGAGTTTACTTATTAGTAATTAGTAATGTGTCAGTGAAAATTTCTTGGTTTGACACATGTATCAAAGCTATGGTAACATTACCAGAGAAGTCCATATGGAAACTCTTTGTGTTATCTTTGAAAATGTTCTATAAATCTAACTTTAATCCAAGCTTTAAAAAAAATGCCTATGAAAAATGTTATAGTAGAATATATAGAAAACATGATGTTTTTGGATATATTAAAGATAGATTGAACAATATTTGCAGAGTAGGTATTGAGTATCAATACGATACACTTCAGTTCAGTTCAGTTCAGTTAATCACTCAGTCATGTCCGATTCTTTGCGACCCAATGAATTGAAGCACACCAGGCTTCCCTGTCCATCACCAACTCCCAGAGTTCACTCAGATTCATGCGCATTGAGTCAGTGATGCCATCCAGCCATCTCATCCTCGGTCGCCCCTTCTCCTCCTGCCCCCAATCCCTCCCAGCCATCTCATCCTCGGTCGTCCCCTTCTCCACCTGCCCCCAATCCCTCCCAGCATCACAGTCTTTTCCAATGAGTCAACTTTTCACATGAGGTGGCCAAANGACGTGAGTCTGAGTGAACTCCGGGAGTTGGTGATGGACAAGGAGGCCTGGCGTGCTGCGATTCATGGGTTCGCAAAGAGTCGGACATGACTGAGCGACTGAACTGAAATGAATAGATCATTCCATTATGTGAAATGATTAAGAAAGTTAGTATTTATAGTTTCCTGGCTTATTCAAAATGTTTACTTATGAAGTAGATTTTGTGTATGTTATCATTTTGTCACATAAAAGAGACTTTAGGTTTAATACAGTAATGCTTAAATTTATTTGTAAGCAACTTGACCATAACCTTAAATTTTTTTTTCTGTTATACTAATGAAATACTTTTAGAAGAGTTCAGACTTAAAATCTAAACAAACAAACAAAAAAATTTAAAAGAGAAGCTAAGCCTGAACATTTGTTGCTCTTTGTAACACTCCAACATAGTCATGCATTTTTAATGACTATTTGTGAATCGTATTTCTAATTATTCATTAAAATTCATTGTTAGATGCTATGAATATGCTATAGCATAAATTTCCATGAATATAAAATGAAAATCAAAATACGTGATGTTAAATCTGCAGAACTGTTTCTCCAATATGATACTAGAGTTCATAATTATAAATACTTTATAAACTTCATATTTTACTGATAGTTTTAATTCAAAATTAATTGCATATCTTTGCACAATAATTGTCTGACTGAAACCATATACAAGTCCTTTTGTGCTTGTCTTTGAAGTAAAATGCTGACTCAAGATTTAGTGATTGGGAAGTGTGAAGATGTAAGAACAAAGAATAGCTGTTGAGTTGAGGAACTGGTAACTATTTAGACTATAATTCTGCCATGAAGCACAATCACCAAACTCCCATTCTCTGAAAGACAGAGGTAAATGCCTGACACACATTACTAAATGGTTTTTATAGGAAGCAGAACCCTCTGGTGAGAACTGGAACATAGACCCTAGTCTGGTTGAAATCAGAAGTTTGCTGAAACTTCACCTTGATACCAAGCAATCTGAGAATTATCCACTAGCTGATTATGCCCTGATCCTCAAACACTGTAAAACTTCTCACCATCTTCTCCAGAATGGGTCACACAGTCTTGAGAGCATAAGTCCACTGTGACCCACTTGCCTGTCAAAACAATAAGAGCTACTATTTTCTACTTCACCCAAAACTATCTCTGTGTTTCTATTTGGTACTGATAAAGAGAGGCAAAATATCAACAACGTGACCAAAATGCTAAACTTAATTGCTAAGTTAAAAACCTGAGTATGTGTTCTTTTTTATCAAAAATATTAACTGATAAAGATTTTCTGAGGAGAACCACCACTCCATCTGTGAAACAAACAAACAACAACAAAAAAAAAACATGAAAAACATCTACCCAGGGAATTCCCTGGTGGTCCAGTAGTTAAGATTCCATTCTTTCACTGCTGAGAGTACAAATTCAATCCCTGGTCTGGAAAATTCCCACAAGCCATGTGGTGCCAGAGCTGGGGCAACAGCTACCCAACTCAGATTTGATGGATCAAAGTTATCAGGGACGAAACCAAACAAGATCCCCTTCTCATAAATCTTCTATTATAATAAGGTATAATAAGGGATAAAACAATGTATGCAAATACACATAAATTCACTTATTATAATATCTCAGTTGCTAAAGTCTATACAGTCTAAATGACACAGAGTAGAAAAAGTTAAGACAATATCAGATCGTCAGGTAGGTAATCTCTGAAGAAGGAATACTATTCTGGGAATCCAGGGAGCAATTCCTAGAAGATATAGAGAAGAATATTTCAAGAAGGAAAAAAAAAAATCAACAAAAAGGACTTGCATAGGAGTAAGCTCGGAATACTTAGAGATCCACAAAGTGATAGATACCTCTGGTATAGACTCAACAAAGGGGAGGTTGGAGTGAAAACTCAAATATGGGGTCAAAGGCCAAATTATGAAAGGCATAATAATATGAGATAAGCTTTTAGATTTTGTTTTAAGAAGTAACATAGTCTCAATCATAAATTTAAAATAGCACCCTGGCTTCTGTATGGAGAATAAATTCTCAATATGAAAAGTAATGGGGGGAGGCAAACTACTTTGGCAATAATGGCAAACAACCAACCAGATATGTTGGTGGTTTAGACTGGGCATATAGAAGTGGGGGTGGTGAAAATTGTGCATCTATTTTTAGAAGAGATGTTTTATTATATCATCTGCTCTCTGTAGACATGAATAACTCATAATTTCCTGGAGTGTTTCTGCATTTGAGATACAGGAGCTAAAAAAAGATAATACATTGAACATCAAGATTATCTGTCTCCTGTTATTTCTCCAATACAGAACCTTTCACTAAATTTCCTACTTTGATTGATAACACCCATTTATCCAAACCAGAGAGCTGCAGTGTCTTCCTGACATTCTCTTTCACTCCATTTTAACAGCCATTGCCTTTGGTGACCATTAATACCTCTGCAAAATGTCCTTACTTCACCTCTGTGATTCTTCCTTATAACAGTTTCATCTCTCAACTGAATTCCTGATCTGATTGCAGAATTGTCTGCCCTCATCTTTACTTCTTCATGAAGACACTATTGTGATTATTATCACTTCAGCTGCTCATTTGTGTCCAACTCTTTGTGATCCCATGAACTTCAGCATGCCAGGCCTCCCTGTCCATCACCAACCCCAGGAGTTCACCCAAACTCATGTCCATTGATTCAGTAATGCTATCCAACCATTTCACCCTCTGTCATCTCCTTCTCCTCCTGCCCTCAGTATTTCCCAACATCAAGGTCTTTTCAAATGACTCAGCTCTTTATATCAGGTGGCCAAAATATTGGAGTTTCAGCATCAACAACAGTCCTTCCAATGAACACCCAGAGCTGATTTCCTTTAGGAAGGAATGGTTGGATCTCCTTGCAGTCTAAGGGACTTTCAAGAGTCTTTTCCAACACCACAGTTCAAAACCATCAATTTTTCTGTGCTCAGCTTTCTTTATAGTCCAACTCTCACATCCATACATGACCACTGGAAAAACCATAGCCTTGACTAGATGGAAGTTTGTTGGCAAATTAATGTCTTTGCTTTTTAATATGATATCTGGGTCGGTCATAACTTTCCTTCCAAGGAGTAAGTGCCTTTTAATTTCATGGTTGCAATCAACATCTGCAGTTATTTTGGAGCCCCCCAAAATAAAGTCTCACACTGTTTCCTCATCTATTTCCTATAAATTGATGGGACTAGATGCCATGATCTTATTTTTCTGAATGTTGAGCTTTAAGCCAACATTTTCACTCTCCTTTTTCACTTTCTTCAAGAGGCTCTTTAGTTCTTCTTCACTTTCTCCCATAAGGGTGGTGTCATCTGCATATCTTGATTCCAGCTTGTGCTTCCTCCAGTCCAGCATTTCTCATGATGTACTCTGCATATAGTTAAATAAGCAGGGTGACAATATTCAGCCCTGACGTACTCCTTTCCCTATTTGGAACCAGTCTGTTTTTCCACGTCCAGTTTTAACTATTGCTTCCTGACCTGCATAGAGATTTCTCAAGAGTCAGGTCAAGTGATCTGATATTCTCATCTTTTTAAGAATTTCCCACAGATGGTTGTGATCCACACAGTCAAAGGCTATGGTGTAGTCAACAAAGCAGAAATAGTTGTTTTTCTGGAACTCTCCTGCTTTTTTGATGATCCAGTGAATGTTGGCAATTTGATCTATGGTTCCTATGCCTTTTCTAAAACCAGCTTGATTGCTTTACTGCTATACTTTATCCTTCGATGATTTCTATTCATCTTTAAAATACTTTCAAACTTTTCAGATTATATACTTTCAACTCTCCCCTTCCTGAAGTATTACATCCTAAACTAATATCAGATAGCTTTGTGATTTGCATTTATGGTGCATTGTTTAAAACTTTCTCCTCCCAGTATGCTCTTTTTCCTTCATCTCCTTAACAAACTTCCTTTTCCAGGCACTGAAGCTCATGGTTCATAATAAAGAAACTGAATTTAACTAAATCCATTTATTCTGTTTAAGACTTCACCTCTTATGTGAAAAACCCCTTTCTCCACCCAGACAAAATTGATCACCAACTTCTCTATAATGTTTATGAACATTACATTTTTAAGTACTATTTCCATGTGTAAATGTGTACATACTCCTCGAAGGTGATCATATCTCTTTTTAGAAGTTTTCTGAGGTAAAGAATGATAAATTGTTTGCTTTTGAAAATGTGGTGCCTTGCATACATTCAAATATATTTCAATATTCTTTGTAACTCAATTACTACAGTAGAGGAATAACTGCTAAATAATATATTAATAGATAGCTAATAATGATATATCCTTAAAGTAGTGAATAATCTCTTCCACTCACTCTTGTTTGATCTTTGTCTAGAACATATGCTTTTGCCATTTGGTTTTGTGTCAAAAATTGACTTCAAAACCTCAGGCCAGATTTTTTTCTCATGTAATTTGATGAATAACCACTTTGTGCAGGCCTGGGACTCTTCAGTATCTGCAATTGCTCAAGGCTCAAACATTAAGTTGCAGAAATGTCAGTAACCACATTTCTCTAGTTTTGGCTTTTAGTTTTTCTAATTCACTACAGCTTATACATAATATAAATTTAATAATTCATATATGATTCTTATATAAATATGTATGCTTTAGAAAATCACCTGTGCAATGTCTTTCCCTGCTAAGGTAAACTGAGAAGACTAATTTCTAGGCAGAAAAGACCTGCAAAATATTTTCTTTAGTACAAAAAGTAAATAAATCCTCAGCCATTTGTCTTTTTGTCTGCATAATTAATTGCCTTACTATATCCTGGGCCCCCAGGTGGCGCTAGTGGTAAAGAATCCACCTGCCAATGGAGGAGACATAGAGACTCAGGTTCAATCCACACGTCGGTAAATTCCCCTGGAGGAGGGCACGACAACCCACTCCAATGTTCTTGCCTGGAGAATGCCATAGACAGAGGAGCTGGAGGGCTACAGTCTATATGGTCACAAAGAGTCAGACACGACTAAGGTGACTTAGCATGTATGCCCTATATCCTAATCTCTTTTTTTTTTTTTCTAATGCCTGATACCTCCCCTAAATAATATATAGGTAACCATATTTGTTGAGGTCCAGACAAGCAGAGAGAAACCATTGTTTTAACTGGAAAAATTAATATAAAAATTGAAAGAGTAATTAGAGGTCAGAAAGGTGGATGGGGGAAAAAGGAATTATTTAACAGAAGCAGCCACTGTCTCTACTGTTTTGAGAAGAAAGGGCAAAGGTTGGGGTTTATTAGAGCCTAGAACATTAGAGGAGAATCTCCCAAAGGAACTTCAGCCTCAGAAAATGAGACATAACTCATCTAGAGCTGGCATCTCGGGAACTCAGAGCAGGGCCTCTTCCAAACTGAGACTCAGACGTGTGAGTAAAGATGCTGCTCAGCTTGTCTCTGAAAGCTATCATAGGTGACAAATCGCTGTTAAGATGACACTGACACAGGAACAGCTGAACAGAAGGAGCAGGTTCTTTCTCTCTCTTCTTACTTTCCCATCTCCCTCTAGCGATCTGGCAAAGGAGAACTGCAGTTTGTAAAATCTCTCTTCCAATTTCAAACAGAAGATGAAAGTGGATACATAAGGGAGTAACAACAGCTGAAAAATCAACGCTCAATCTGTACAGCAACTATTGCATTACTTTGAAGGTCTGATGTACACATCATGTCACAGTATAAAGGAATCCATGAGTTGGGTTCCAGGAACAGAGGTTTCATGCTGTATTATGAACAATATGTTGACTGCTGTCAACCTAAAGATAATGAGCAAGACTAAGTCATGCTTCTCATTAATTATTGGCTATTTACAAATGGAAAGCCAAGTTTTTTGTAATATTTTCATTAGCAAGCAATCAATAATATCCTACTTTTTTTTTTCCTGTGGCCAAAGAGATAAACCCAATCTAAATTTCACAGATTGCTTTAATAGACTGAATCAATTATGAATTAAATTATTCCTATGCTAAGGCTAAGTAGTTAGAATAGGGAAAAGGAGTCCAAAATGGTGGTGGCTAAAAGACAAAGAAAGGAAAATCTGAACAAAATAAAATCTGAAGATCAGAGTGAGAACCTCAGGTGAAACAAAAAACCCTCCTGGCTATCCCGATTCACATAGGGCAAGCTAAGGGGGAGGAGAAAAAACACACAAAAACAGGAGCCAAAATTAAGCTCCTCTCTTCTTTTGGGTCGGCCCACCTCATACCTTTAGGTTGTATTTTTCTTTGCTTACCAAATAAAACTGAGCTGTAACCAAGCTGTAAAACTGGTCCACCACTTCAAATCTATGCTCTAGTGGAAACTGCACACTCCCCTGACACTAATATTCATCAACATATTCCTCTATACATAGACCAATGTCTAATCAGTGTGCATTGCATTACTCAGGTGATTACATCATTGCACTAGCCTAAAGTGTCTTGAGATTACACCACTGAACTAACATGAAGTGTCTTGAGTACAACACTACAATTTCAGTTTTTGTAATTAATATGTCCCCAATATGCAGCATGATACCATACATGAAGTGGTTTATCAGTATATGATTGGCGTAAAAACCAAAAATTATTTATTCCTTTAAATCATACCTTGAGATATTTTACATTTTCACTAATATACCAGGGTAATATATAAAATTCAGTGACTTGTAAGTAAAATTACAATGATTTCCAAAGTTTCTATCTCTCATGAAAAGATGTATTCATTGTGAGAATCTGCCTTTGCAAGATAGAGGCAAATTTTATTTAATGCCTGATTATACAATGTATATTCAATATGTATGATTTAATGTTGATTATAAGCTTTAGTATTTTTAGTTTCTTGTATTTTTATTAAGAGAAATGAAAAAATATAATGTTGGCTGCTCTGGCTCTTTCAATCATTCATTGTTTCTTTAATTAAAATTCACTTAAAAATGTGTTACAAATCACAATTGTCACTATGGTCAAATGGAATACAATGCATTAAAGGTCTATAATGCTCTTGAAAGCCATGTTAAATATATCAATGCAAAAAGAAACATATATATATATACACAGACACACAGAGATTCCCCAGTGGCTCAGCAGTAAAGAATCCACCTACAGTACAAGAGATACAGGAGATACTGGTGGTCTACAATCCATTGGGTCGCTAAGAGTTGGACACAACTGAAGCGAAGCAACTGAGGACACATGCATATATTCTCTAAAAATTATTTGAAGTTATCCATTTGTGTATTTATATTTTATGGAGAAGGGTATGGCAACCCACTCCAGTATTCTTGCCTGAAGAATCCCAAGGACAGAGGGGCTTGGCGTGTGACAGTCCATGAGGTCGCAAAGTGTCAGACTTGACTGAAGAGACTTAGCACACACGTTTATATTTTAACACTGTTTCCTATGCTTGTGTTATTTTAATTGATTCCTTCCTCACTATGGCGTCTCCTCTCACAACCATACCCCCTCAATAAAGCAATATACTGTTATACTGTGGGTTTTATACTAATCTTATACCCCGGTGGGGTAATGAGGGCGATGGACCCTGGACTTCATTTTCTTTAAGGTCAAGGGAGTTAGGCATTTTTCATTAGCATGAACTCTTTTGGAATAAGCTAGTGCTGATTAGCAAAGAAGACATAGATTGATACTAAGGAATACTGGCAGAGGTGTATGGACACTGTATGCCATTCAGCATCCCCTTTTAAATGAAATTAGCTTTTCATGAGTACAATGCCTTTATTAACTTGCTAAGGCTTCCCTAGTGGCTCAGCAGTGAAGAATCCACCTGCAATGCAGGAGATGCAGTCTTAATCCCTGTGTCAGGAAGATATCCTGGAGAAGGAAATGGCAACCCATTTCAGTATCCTTGCCTGGGAAATCCCAGGGACAGAGGAGCATGGTAGGCTACAGTCCATGGGAACACAAGAGTCAGACACGACTTAGCTTCTAAATAAGAATAACATATATTCAAGTTAGCTTTAAGAACAATATATTAAAATAAATAATTTCATAATTGTTCATATTTGTAAAATCTTCAAAATTAAGTGTTTTGCCATATTTTCACTAGATATATTACTTACTATATTATATGTCTATATAAATGCTTTATGTTTCATAAATATCACTATATATTTTTATATTCTTTATTTTTTATTTTATATCAAATATATATTATTGTATATCTCTATCTGATTTGTTAGTATAGCTGTGATAGTTAATTTTATATCTCAACTTGATTGAGCCATGGATGCTTGATTAAACATTGTTTCTGGAAACGTCTGTGAAAGCGTTTCTTGATGAGATTAGTATTTGCATAGGTAGACTCC
>SJYA01001723.1:8170-21639 GCA_006410615.1 Neotragus moschatus
AACATTGCTAATGTGTTCCCTCCATGAGGCACTCTGCTCTTCATTTATTCATTCACATATGCATCTATTGACTCAATGTGCATGTTCCTTTATTCCTAACTAAGCCATTCTTTGTTCAGCAGACATAAATTAAACTGTTGCTTAGTACAGGGATTATTCTTGAGCAATATTTGAAATGACTATAATGGAGTTCTGAACTTTTTGATCATTGAAGTAGAATTTAGTATACTACAACATTATTTAACAAACTACACTGATACGCTTACTTTTCTAAATAAAGTCTCTCCTGAGTCCTAGATAGCTTAGTCAGGAATGCAGATGAAGACACACAAATATCACTGCTGCTGCTGCTGCTGCTAAGCTGTTTCAGTTGTGTCTGACTCTGTGCAACCCCACAGAGGGCAGCCCACCAGGCTCCGTCATCCCTGGGATTCTCCAGGCAAGAACACTGGAGTGGGTTGCCGTTTCCTTCTCCAATGCATGAAAGTGAAAAGTGAAAGGGAAGTCGCTCAGTCGTGTCTGACTCTTAGCGTCCCCGTGGACTGCAGCCCACCAGGCTCCTCCATTTACCATGGGGCTTTCCAGGCAAGAGTAGTAGAGTAGAGTGCCATTGCCTTCTCCGCAGATATCACTAGGTAGCATATATCCAAAGCTACATTTATTTCTACAGCAATATAAACTATAAATTTCTTTTACCAGTCCCAGACCATTGAATTAGGCATGGGGATAAATAAAATTATATATGATAATAATATCTGATAATAACAATAGAATGAACTTTTTCACATTGTTCTTTCTACTATATAGTAAAAATTTCAGAAAATTGATAAATTAATTTTTAGTCAAAGTAATTTAAATTTCAAATTCATTTCTCCATATTTAAAAAAATTTTAGACATCTCTACACTTAAAAATGCTGGAGAGTGTGTGGAGAAAAGGAAACCCTCTTACACTGCTGATGGACTACAAGCTGGTACAGCCACTATGGAGAACAGTGTGGAAATTCCTTAAAAAACTGGGAATAGAACTGCCATATGATCCAGCAATCCCACTTCTGGGCATGTTCACTGAGGAAACCAGAACTGAAAGAGAAACATGTAGCCCAGTATTCACTGCAGCACTTACAATAGTTAGGACATGGAAGCAATCTAGATGTCCTTCGGCAGTTTAATGGATAAGGAAGTTGTGGTACATATACACCATGGAATATTCAGTTCAGTTCAGTCACTCAGTTGTGTCCGACTCTTTGTGACCCCATGGACTACAGCATGCTAGACCTCCCTGTCCATCACCAACTCCCGGAGTTCACTCAAACTCATGTCCATTGAGTAGGTGTTGCCATCCAGCCATCTCATTCTCTGTTAGGCCCTTCTATTTCTGCCCCCAATCCCTCCCAGCATCAGGGGCTTTTCCAGTGAGTCAACTCTTCACATGAGTTGGCCAAAGTATTGGAATTTCAGCTTCAACATCAGTCTCTACAATGAACACCCAGGACTGATCTCCTTTAGGATGGACTGGTTGGATCTCCTTGCAGTCCAAGGGACTCTCAAGAGTCTTCTCCAACAACACAGTTCAAAAGCTTCAATCCTTCAGTTCTCAGCTTTCTTTATAGTTCAGCTCTCACATCCATACATGACTACTGGAAAAACCATAGCCTTAACTAGACTGACCTTTGTGGATAAAGTAATATCTCTGCTTTTGAATATGCTGTCTATGTTGGTCATCTTTTTTCCCCTCAAGGAGTAATCGTCTTTTCATTTCATAGCTGCAGTCACCATCTGCAGTGATTTTGGAGTCCCCCAAAATAAAGTCTGCCACTATTTCCACTGTTTCTCTAGCTATTTGCCATGAAGTGATGGGATCAGGTGCCATGATCTTTGTTTTCTGAATGTTGAGTTTTAAGCCAACTTTTTCACTCTGCTTTTTCACTTTCACCAAGAGGTTCTTTAGTTCTTCAGTTTCTGTCATAAGGGTGGTGTCATCTGCATATCTGAGGTGACTGATATTTCTCCCAGCAATCCTGATTCCAGCTTGTGCTTCTTCCAGCCCAGCGTTTCTCATGATGTACTCTGGATATAAGTTAAATAAGCAGGGTGACAATATACAGCCTTGACGTACTCCTTTTCCTATTTGGAACCAGTCTGTTGTTCCATGACCAGTTCTAACTGTTGCTTCCTGACCTGCACACAGGTTTCTCAAGAGGCAGGTCAGGTGGTCTGGTATTCCCATCTCTTTCAGAATTTTCCACAGTTTATTGTGATCCACACAGTCAAAGGCTTTGGCATAGTCAATAAATTGAATATTACTCAACTGTAGTATTACTCATGGAATCTTACTCAACTATAAAAAAGAATGTATTTGAGTCAGTTCTAATGAGGTGGATGAAACTGGATCCTATTATACAGAGTGAAGTAATTCAGAAGGAGAAACACCAATAGAGTATACGAATACATATATATGGAATTTACAAAGACAGTAATAATGATCCTGTATTCAAGGCAGCAAAAGAGACATAGATGTAAAGAACAGACTTTTGGACTATGTGGGAAAAGGGGAGGGTGGGATCATTTGAGAGAATAGCATTGAAACTTGTATATTACCATATGTAAAATAGAGGACCAGTGCTAGTTTGATGCATCAGTCAGGGGACTCACAGTGAGTGCTCGGGGACAACCCAGAGGGATGGGTTAGGGAGGGAAGTAGGAGGGGGTTTCAGGATGGGGAGGCACATGTGCACCCATGGGTGATTCATGTGGATGTATGACAAAAACTACCACAATATTTTAAAGAAGNCTAGTCTGGTATTCCCACTCTTGAAGAATTTTCCACAGTTTGTAGTGATCCACACAAAGGCTTTGGGGATAGTCCATAAAGCAGTAGATGTTTTTCTGGAACTCTCTTGCTTTTTCAATGTTCCAATAGATGTTGGCAATCTGCTCTCTGGTTCCTCCGCCTTTTGTAAATCCACCTTGAACATCTGGAAATTCTTGGTTCACATACTATTGAAGCCTGGCTTGGAGAATTTTGAGCATTACTTTGCTAGTGTGAGAGATGAGTGAAATTGTGCAGTAGTTTGAGCATTCTGTGGCATTGCCTTTCTTTGGGATTGGAATGAAAACTGACCTTTTCTAGTCCTGTGGCCACTGCTGAGTTTTCCAAATTGGCTAGCATATTGACTGCAGCACTTAAACAGCATCATCTTTTAGGATTTGAAATAGCTCTACTGGAATTCCATCACCTCCACTAGCTTTGATGTAATGATGCTTCCTAAGGCCCATGTGACTTCATATTCCAGGATGTTTGGCTCTAGGTGAGTGAACACACCATAGTGGTTATCTGGGTCATGAAAATCTTTTTTGTACAGTTCTTCTATATATTCTTGCTACCTCTTAATATCTCCTGTTTCTGTTAGGTCCATACAATTTCTGTCTTTTATTGAGCTCATCTTTCATGAAATGTTCCCTTGGTATCTCTAATTTTCTTGAAGAGATCGCTAGTCTTTTCCATTCTGTTGTTTTCCTCTATTTCACTGAATTGATCATTGAGGAAGACTTTCTTATCTCTCCTTGCTATTCTTTGGAACTCTGCATTTAGATGCTTATATCTTTCCTTTTCTCCTTTGCCTTTAGCTTCTCTTCTTTCTCAGCTATTTGCAAGGCCTCCTCAGACAACCATTTTGCCTTTTTGCATTTCTTTTTCTTGGTAATGGTTTTGATCACTGTCTCCTGTACAATGTCACAATGTCCATAGTTCTTCAGGCACTCTATCAGATCTAATCCCTTGAATCTATTTGTCACTTCCACTGTACAATTGTAAGAGATTTGATTTAGGTCATACCTGGAAGGTCTAGTGGTTTTCCCTAATTTAAATCCGAATTTGGCAATAAGGAGTTCGTGATCTGAGCCACAGTCAGTTCCAAGCTTCTCTGTCCTTGGCTACAAAAAATATAATCAATCTGATTTATGTATTGACGANTGTAAGAGATTTGATTTAGGTCATACCTGGAAGGTCTAGTGGTTTTCCCTAATTTAAATCCGAATTTGGCAATAAGGAGTTCGTGATCTGAGCCACAGTCAGTTCCAAGCTTCTCTGTCCTTGGCTACAAAAAATATAATCAATCTGATTTATGTATTGACCATCTAGTGATGTCCATGTGTAGAGCCTTCTCTTGTGTTTTTAGAAGGGGGTGTTTGCTATGAACAGTGCATTTTCTTGGCAAAACTCTGTTAGCCTTTGCCCTGCTTCATTTTGTACTCTAAGGCCAAATTTGCCCGTTACTCCAAGTATCTCTTGACTTCCTACTGCATTCTAGTCCCCTATGATGAAAAGGACATCCTTTTTGGATGTTAGTTCTAGAAGGTCTTTTAGGTCTCCATTGAACCATTCAATTTCAGCTTCTTCAGCATACTGGTTGGGCATAGACTTTGATTACTGTGATATTCAATTGTTTGCCTTGGAAACTAGATCATTTTGTTGTTTTTGAGGTTGCAGCCAAGTACTGTACTTTGGAATCTTCTGTTGACTATGAGGCCTACATCATCTTCTCAGGGATTCTTTCCCACAGTAGTGGATATAATGGTCACCTGAGTTAAATTCACCCATTCCAGTCCATTTTAGTTCGCTGATTCTTACAGTGTTGATGTTCCCTCTTGCCATCTCCTATTTGACCACTTCCAATTTGCCTTGATTCATGGACCTAACGTTCCAGGTTCCTATGCAATGTTGTTCTTTATAGCATCAAACTTTACTTCCATCACCANGGCTCCTCCATCCATGGGATTTTCCAGGCAAGAGTACTGGAGTGGGTTGCCATTGCCTTCTCCGATACAGAGACTAAATACATAGACTAAATATGATTATAGATTTACATTTAAAAACAGAACATGTAGATTCTCTGTGCATATACAGAATGATTCCAGGGATATCATGGTCTTTGTGGAGGGACATGACTAAAGCCAGTCTAAAACTGAATGTTGTCATTTTTGACCTTTCAAAATGGAATTTTATACTTCTAATATCAATATATTTTTACAAAGATTTTTTTAAAATAATTTTATATATTTTAAGTATGTCTTTGGTAAAGACAGCTTCTTATTTCTTTTCCTTAAAAATTAGGGTTGTGTGTGTATGTATATATCTCCTTTAAAAATGTATGTGTATACATGTGTGTGTGTGCTAAGTCTCTCCAATAGTGTCTGACCCTTTGTGACCCCATGGACTATAGCCCGCCAGGCTCCTCTGTTCATGAGATTCTCTGTGCAAGAATACTAGAGTAGGTCACTTTTCCTCCTCTAGGGGATGTTCCCCATCCAGTGATCGAACCCACGTCCCTTATGTCTTCTGCACTAGAATAATACTAGCTGTTGGAAAAGAAATCAAGTGATCTAAGGGAAAGTAGAAACGACTCCTTTTGCACTGGTTCTTAGGCTCAGGTAACAGCATGTGGATCTTATATATCTGTAGCAACAAAATGCTCTCAATTTCTAAAAGTTTAAACAGTAATGAAACAAGCTGAATTTTTCTAAGAATTGTTTGATTGTGTTTTATGATAGTGAATTACATTACCCAGTTCTTCCCTACTGGTCTTTATTCCATGGTCTACGCTCTGCACAACTAGTCACTGAATCACATTAGAGAACATAATGAACACTGCAGGAGCACTAATTTACCAAGGAAACTTGACATCATGGAAGAACTACTCTTAATCTTACACACAATTTAGCACAGCAGCCTACCATTAAGTACCCTGGGGTAGGTCCTTCATGTCTCACAATTTATTTAAAGTCCAGGAAAATAGTNTCACATTAGAGAACATAATGAACACTGCAGGAGCACTAATTTACCAAGGAAACTTGACATCATGGAAGAACTACTCTTAATCTTACACACAATTTAGCACAGCAGCCTACCATTAAGTACCCTGGGGTAGGTCCTTCATGTCTCACAATTTATTTAAAGTCCAGGAAAATAGTCCTGATAATTTCCTTAAAATATATAGGCATATATTTATATATATATTGCTGCCTTTGTCATGGATAATAAGACACACCTTTAAATATATGAAATTAGTGCTTAAGTTGCGGAGAAGGCAATGGCACCCTATTCCAGTACTCTTGCCTGGAAAGTCCCATGGACAGAGGAGCCAGGTGGGCTGCAGGCCACGGGGTCGCTAAGAGTCAGACACGACTGAGCGACTTCACTTTCACCTTTCACTTTCATGCATTGGAGAAGGAAATGGCAACCCACTCCAGTCTTCTTGCCTGGAGAATCCTAGGGACGAGGGAGCCTGGTGGGCTGCCATCTATGGGGTCACACAGAGTTGGACACGACTAAAATGACTTAGCAGCAGCAGTGCTTAAGTTGAGTAAATAAAGTTGGCATTTTTAAACTGTTTACTTTTGAGAAACATCTGAAGGACATATTCCTATCAAATGCTGTACTTAATTAGTTGGGGGTGAAAGTCAGGTGGGAAACATAAGTTCAAAGGCTTTTCCAGGAAAGTTGTATATGTGATTTTACCATTAAATTACCTTTAGAAATAATATTGTTGTTATTTGGCTGCTAAGTCATATCCAACTCTTTTGTAACCCCATGGACTGCAGGCCAACATGCTCCTCTGTCCATGGGCTTTGCCAGACAAGAATATTGGAGAGGGTTGCCATTTCCTCCTCCAGAGGATCTTCCCGACCCAGGGATTGGACCTGTGTCTCCTGCAATGCAGATAGATTCTTTATTGTCTCAGCCACCAAGGAACCCCTGAAATATTATTTCGGGAACCCCTGAAATAATATACTAAATAACAAAACAGAAGAATGAGAAATAAAAACTAAATTAAGTTCTGCTGTCAATTTTCAGAAAAGTTAATAGTGTTGTGAAGAAACATTTAGCACAGTTAAAATAACAGCAACAATAATAAAACTAAATGATTTCATGTTCTTCACCTCTTTTACACCTATGCTCAATTTGAAAACTAATATAGAAATATATGTTAATGACTTTATTCAGAAAACCAGCATACGGAGAAAATGTGGACTAGTGTTCCAAAGAACTATATTGGCTGATTTTGGATACTAGTTTCTTTCTTAGAATGAAGAAAGGGAAATCAAAACGTAAAGTGAAAACAGTGATAATTGTTGTAAATATTACCTGGTTCCCACCAGATTTTGGAGGAGATGTGTAAATTTCTTCTTTCCTGCAGTTATTCACATGTGGACCTGGCCAGGGTATTCCGTGTGAGCTGTAGCTCAACACACAGGCAGGCATAAGAGGCAAGGTTCCTGGAGATAGATCATTATGTATAATTTAAACTATAGGAAATACTCCTTTAGATACTAACTTGTAGCAAAAGCAATAGAACACACAAAAGTTGAAGTCAAAGAAATGGATCCACTATGGAGTCAGATTTGTTCTTCCCTATTATGAATACATCACTGAAATTACTTCATTTATTGGACACTGTACTGTATTGCCGTAAGTTTTATAAATCTGTTGTTGAACTCAGTGTCTCTACATGTGGGTGCATGCAAAGTCACTTCAGTCGTGTCCAACCCTTTGTGACCCATGGACTGAAGCCAGCCAGGCTCCTCTGTCCTGAGTTCTCCAGGCAAGAATACTGGAGTGGGTTGTCATGCCCTCCTTCAGGGGATCTTCCCAACCCAGGGATTGAACCTGACTGTCTTACATCTCCTGAATTGACATGCAGCTTCTTTACCACTAGACCCACCTGGGAAGCCCGTCTCTTCACCATGACTCTCACAGAACTCTCAGAAGTATATCATTGACATTAAATTCTGAATCTCTGAAGGTTAAAAGCTTATCAGTTATGCTTGAATAATTTCTTACTCCACAATGTAACCTGATGTTAGACTTCTCTTCTACATGCACGCTTTTATGAATAAGTGACCTTTCCCAACACATTGCTTAAAAACATCCATATACTGATGACTCAAGGTGATATATTACTTTTTCCATGAATTCTATGCTAAAGCAATCTGACAACATAATATCCCCACCAAAATACTTAGTTACTATTTCAGACTATAGATATTCCAAATCAAACTCACAGTTTACCTCCCCAAACCCTGCTCCTCATCCTGACTTCCCTGTCATATTACTCACAAATCTACCATCAGTCTCTTGATATTTCTTGGAGCAATGTTGACTGTCTCTTTGATACCCTATAACTTAAAAGTTATGGTGTAAAAGTCACAATACTCAAACTGATATAAAATTAGTAATCTTACATGGTAAACAAATAATGGGAGATAATATCACACACAGATATTCATACGAAAATAAGAAGAAACTATGGCAAATTTTGTCCTTGTTTCTGTTACTGGTCACAGAGTCATGGCTGGTCTTTACAACTACTTTCTTGTATTACTACTCATCCTGTATTCCCTTTGCCACCAGGAGATGCCCTAACTGGTCATGCTTCTTTATCTTGAGAGGTGACCCAAACCTTTAAAAAAATATTTTTAATTGAAGGATAATTGCTTTACAATATTGTGTTGGTTTCTGCTATATATGAACTTGAATCAGCCATAGGTGTGCATAAGTCCCTTCCCTCTTGAGCCTCCCCTTGCACCCCATCTCACTCCTCTAAGTTATCAGAAAGCACTGGATTTGGGCTCCCTGTGTCATACAGGAAATTTACACTGGCTATTGCTACTTTCAGTCTGTCCCACCCTCTCCTTCCCGCCCTGTGCCCACAAGTCTGTTCACTATGTCTACATCTCCATTGCCAACCTGTAAATAGATCTTGGCCATTACTAGTCCTGTTTGGATTGAGTTATTGTAGTTTCCATTGACCTTAATCACACAAACATGGCAATATTACTAAAAGACACACTGGGCATCTTCTGTATTCCAGAAATACTCTTCCTTACCTCCACTGTGGAGTACCGGTTTCCCCTCAGTATTTAGAACTGATTACTCAAGGCACCACTGTAGCTCTTTTCTTTGCTTATTGAATTCAGATAAATGAGGAATGCAAAGTGGCTATGGATTTGGTAGGCTTTTACACATAAGCATTATTTGTGACTAGCACACTTGCTTAAATGGATTGATCTTTGAAATTGAGTTTTTACTGCTAAGGCTTTTTTACTCGGTACTTGGAGATATGCTGAAGTTTCAGAGATAGACTGTAGTAGTGAAATATATAATAAACGCATATATTTTTTAAGTTATTAACAAAAAAGCAAGCTCACTGCAAGTGCAAATTAAAATGTGACAAGAGGTAGCATCATTTGATGTTAGAATAAACATATCTACTTTTTCATAGTCTAAGTTCTCGGAACTTGAATTCTGTCNGAGATATGCTGAAGTTTCAGAGATAGACTGTAGTAGTGAAATATATAATAAACGCATATATTTTTTAAGTTATTAACAAAAAAGCAAGCTCACTGCAAGTGCAAATTAAAATGTGACAAGAGGTAGCATCATTTGATGTTAGAATAAACATATCTACTTTTTCATAGTCTAAGTTCTTGGAACTTGAATTCTGTCCAGGGAATTTAACCAATCATCACTCATCAGTTAATATTTTAAGTGAAATTCAATTGAGCCTTCTTTCTATTTGAACTGTGATTTCTAGAAAGCAATATGGTAATAATACCCATTTCAGTATACATACTGAGCAAACTGAAAATACTAACCTTTGACCCTTTTACAGTCTCCAGTCATGCAGAGAGCTTGCAGTTTAACTAAAGAAATTGACAGTGGAAACAATGCAGTTACACCGTATGACTTTTATCGTCTCCTCAATCAAATAAGAGGACCTTTGGAAGACAAGAAAAAAATCTTCAACTTCAATTTGGTACAAAATTGCTGACTGCTGACAAATACCAGATCTATCAAAATCATAAGCGGTTCTGGATCATTACCAACATCAAAAAAGCTTCATAATCACCACATTGAAAGAGCAGTTCATTTGCTGTGATGTGCATCCGTATTTGTGTGACAAAAATAAAGAACCTAAATACAGTGTGTGCACGNAGGACCTTTGGAAGACAAGAAAAAAATCTTCAACTTCAATTTGGTACAAAATTGCTGACTGCTGACAAATGCCAGATCTATCAAAATCATAAGCGGTTCTGGATCATTACCAACATCAAAAAAAGCTTCATAATCACCACATTGAAAGAGCAGTTCACTTGCTGTGATGCGCATCTGTATTTGTGTGACAAAAATAAAGAACCTAAATACAGTGTGTGCACGGCATTTAAAGCAACACAGGAAACCTGGGGAGATTCATATTCAAAACTGCTATAGTTTACACAAACACACATACACACATACACATCATACACACACATTCTATTCACCAGATACAATTGTTGCTCCATACTCTTCTTTCATTCATTTCCAAGATATTTTCTAAAATCATTATTTCAAATATATTTGTTATTCTTATATATTAAGTAAAAATGAAAAGATACCTTCAACCATGCCTCTTCTATTTAATTTCCATAGATGATCATAAGTAGAATAGATCTATGGTTTATATGTTAATATGACAAAACTTGACAGCATATTAAAAAGCAGAGATATCACTTTGCCAAAAAAGTCTGTCTAGTCAAAGTGTGGTTTTTCCAGAAGTCATTTATGGATACGAGAATTGGACCATAAAGAAGGCTGAGCCACAAAGAATTGATGTTTTTGAACTGTGGTACTGGAGAAGACTCTTGAGAGTCCCTTGGACTGCAAAAAGATCCAACTAGTCCATTCTAAAGGAAATCAGTCCTGAATATTCACTGTAAGGCCTGATGCTGAAGCTGAAGCTCTAGTACTTTGGCCACATGATGGGAAGAGCTGACTCACTGGAAAAAGACTCCGATGCTGGGAAAGATTGAAGGCAAAAAGAAAGGGGGGCAACAGAGGATGAAATGGTTAGCAGCATCACCGACTCAATGGACATGAATTTGAGCAAACTTCGGGAGATGGTGGACAGAGGAGCCTTGTGTGCTGTGGTCCATGAGGTTGCAAATAGTCAGACATGACTAAGTAAGTGAACAACAACAAAAAATTTTTATTTAACTAATTCCTCTGTATATGTGTATGTTACTCCAAAATATACAATTAATATTTTCTCATTCATATTTCCCTGGGGATATGTGGGAAAAAACTTACCACAGTGCAATTACAATCTTCTGGTTTTTTTCCTGTAGCCGATCAAAGTCTCTACCAGCTGAGGGTCATGTCTAAAAAAAATGGGTCTACCACCCACTAGTGGTGATGAAACTGGGGTGCTAGTCTGCTGCTGACTAGCTCCATGTCTCAGAGAAGTTCCTTCTGTGTGTTTCCTCAGTTTTAAAAGGAGATTGATAATAGGTGATTCTGAACATTAAATGACATACTGCATATTTTTGGAAGCTTTCTTTTTATACCCACTTTTTAATATTGCTTAATAACTTTATGCAATATTAACTAATATAATTATGGAGATAGCAGAAAAAATCAAAGAAACTACTACATGGAAAATAATCTAAAAAAAAAAAGAATATACGTATATATACAATTATATCACTTTGGTGTACACCTAAAACTAACACATTGTAAATCAACTATACTCTAATAAAATTGCCCAAAAGAGACAGTACAATGGAAAAAAATAATGTAATTTTCATTCCATTAAACTAAGTATGTTTATGTTAAATACATAAAAATGTGTGTTAACATTATAAATCATTTTAGGAATTTGAGCCTCCTCTCTTTGGTTCGAGATTTTCTGTAAAATCATCCCATTTTCAGAGAATGAAACACTTCTGTGGGCTCTGACCCCCTGGTTTTATGAACACCCCTAGGGGAGCAGATCAAGCCTCACTTTTAAAAATCTTCTTAGACAGCTGTTTCCTTCTCCAGGGAATTTTCCCAAACCCAGGGATCCAACCCACGTCTCCCACATTATAGGGAGATTTCTTTACCATCTGAGCCGCCAGGAGAGCCCGCAGACAACCTGATTACTTTCTAACTTCTTACCGATTGTAATGAGAAAAGGAATTGAGAGTCCTCTGCTAGAAATGCCATCATATAATCCAAATTAAAAAAAAGTTTGATTTCAGCGCAAAACAAATTAGAAAAACTCTCATGTATTAATAGTGCTGGGTGCCTGGCTACAGACCCTCTCCTGGTTGCTTTCCTTAATTATATGTGGGACACTTTATTACCACCAAATTTTTTCAACAAAATAAGTGGTATTCACTTTCAGAAAGTTTCCTCCCTCATCAAAAACTCCCTCATATCTTCCTTTTTGTTATATAACTCAATTTTAGTAAGTTATGTTATTGAAATCAAGCTCTGTTGATCAGATTTGACAATAGCAAGTATTGACAAAAGCAAAGTATTTGACAATAGTAAGAAATGAAAAGAATTAAGACTGAATGCCATCAGTACCCTAACTTTAAACTCTCAGCCTTCCTTCCTCCCTTTTGTCTTTCCTTCCTTTCCTCATTCTTACTTTTTTTCCTACTCTCTCTCCCTCCAGTACCCCTCCTTTACTTCACTGGTTTCTTCTTTAGTTCACATGTCCTGGCCATGGTTCCAACAACAAAGCCCCATAGAAATACTAATGTTTTATATCCTATAACAACATATGAGATAAGGTATATTACTATCCTGATTTTTCAGGTAAAGAAATTGAGGCACAGAGAGGTTACACAGTTTGGCAAATATGACACATTTGGTGTGTGTATTTATGTATGTATATATGTATGTTTTGGTGGCGCGTGGATTTGAATGCTAGTAGTTTGACTACAAAGTAGTGTGTCCGTGTGTGTGTGTGTGTATCTGTGTGAAATAAAAATCTCAAAGCATATTTCGTGCTCAAGAAATAACAGGAATCTCAGGGCAATGTCCATAGATACTCCAAAATTTAATAATATTTCCAAGCTCACATGACCTAAACAATATTTATTTTTACTTTAGTGCATAGAAATCCAGATATTGTAAAGAGATACATTTGAGTAATTCTATAGTAATAAGAACCTGAGATGCAGCTGAGGATTGCATTTTAGTTTCCTTAGACAAACTACATCTGTTTCCACATGTTATCTGGGGACTGACTTGTCATTCTTTGGGAAATATTTTATATCTGTGTGATCCCATATTTATCCAAACATGAAACTCAGTACTTCCACCTGGTTCAGCAGGAATTATTCATGGACAACTGAAAGTCACAGGAAAACTTGTAAAGGGTCTGATCATTCATTGCATATCCTCGGCCATCTGCTGCTGCTGCTGCTGCTGCTAAGTCACTTCAACCATGTCCAACTCTGTGTGACCCCATAGACGGCAGCCCACCAGGCTCCGCCCTCCCTGGGATTCTCTGGGCAAGAACACTGGAGTGGGTTGCCATTTCCTTCTCCAATGCATGAAAGTGAAAAGTGAAGGTGAAGTCGCTCAGTCATGTCCAACCCTCAGCGACACCATGGACCTCAGCCTTCCAGGCTCCTCCATCCATGGGATTTTCCA
>SJYA01001723.1:21683-92237 GCA_006410615.1 Neotragus moschatus
TCATGCAGAGAGCTTGCAGTTTAACTAAAGAAATTGACAGTGGAAACAATGCAGTTACACCGTATGACTTTTATAGTCTCCTCAATCAAATAAGAGGACCTTTGGAAGACAAGAAAAAAATCTTCAACTTCAATTTGGTACAAAATTGCTGACTGCTGACAAATGCCAGATCTATCAAAATCATAAGCGGTTCTGGATCATTACCAACATCAAAAAAAGCTTCATAATCACCACATTGAAAGAGCAGTTCACTTGCTGTGATGCGCATCTGTATTTGTGTGACAAAAATAAAGAACCTAAATACAGTGTGTGCATGGCATTTAAAGCAACACAGGAAACCTGGGGAGATTCATATTCAAAACTGCTATAGTTTACACAAACACACATACACACATACACATCATACACACACATTCTATTCACCAGATACAATTGCTGCTCCATACTCTTCTTTCATTCATTTCCAAGATATTTTCTAAAATCATTATTTCAAATATATTTGTTATTCTTATATATTAAGTAAAAATGAAAAGATACCTTCAGCCATGCCTCTTCTATTTAATTTCCATAGATGATCACAAGTAGAATAGATACATGGTTTATATGTTAATATGACAAACCTTGACAGCATATTAAAAAGCAGAGATATCACTTTGCCAAAAAAGTCTGTCTAGTCAAAACTGTGGTTTTTCCAGAAGTCATCTATGGATACGAGAATTGGACCGTNAAAGATACCTTCAACCATGCCTCTTCTATTTAATTTCCATAGATGATCATAAGTAGAATAGATCTATGGTTTATATGTTAATATGACAAAACTTGACAGCATATTAAAAAGCAGAGATATCACTTTGCCAAAAAAGTCTGTCTAGTCAAAGTGTGGTTTTTCCAGAAGTCATTTATGGATACGAGAATTGGACCATAAAGAAGGCTGAGCCACAAAGAATTGATGTTTTTGAACTGTGGTACTGGAGAAGACTCTTGAGAGTCCCTTGGACTGCAAAAAGATCCAACTAGTCCATTCTAAAGGAAATCAGTCCTGAATATTCACTGTAAGGCCTGATGCTGAAGCTGAAGCTCTAGTACTTTGGCCACATGATGGGAAGAGCTGACTCACTGGAAAAAGACTCCGATGCTGGGAAAGATTGAAGGCAAAAAGAAAGGGGGGCAACAGAGGATGAAATGGTTAGCAGCATCACCGACTCAATGGACATGAATTTGAGCAAACTTCGGGAGATGGTGGACAGAGGAGCCTTGTGTGCTGTGGTCCATGAGGTTGCAAATAGTCAGACATGACTAAGTAAGTGAACAACAACAAAAAATTTTTATTTAACTAATTCCTCTGTATATGTGTATGTTACTCCAAAATATACAATTAATATTTTCTCATTCATATTTCCCTGGGGATATGTGGGAAAAAACTTACCACAGTGCAATTACAATCTTCTGGTTTTTTTCCTGTAGCCGATCAAAGTCTCTACCAGCTGAGGGTCATGTCTAAAAAAAATGGGTCTACCACCCACTAGTGGTGATGAAACTGGGGTGCTAGTCTGCTGCTGACTAGCTCCATGTCTCAGAGAAGTTCCTTCTGTGTGTTTCCTCAGTTTTAAAAGGAGATTGATAATAGGTGATTCTGAACATTAAATGACATACTGCATATTTTTGGAAGCTTTCTTTTTATACCCACTTTTTAATATTGCTTAATAACTTTATGCAATATTAACTAATATAATTATGGAGATAGCAGAAAAAATCAAAGAAACTACTACATGGAAAATAATCTAAAAAAAAAAAGAATATACGTATATATACAATTATATCACTTTGGTGTACACCTAAAACTAACACATTGTAAATCAACTATACTCTAATAAAATTGCCCAAAAGAGACAGTACAATGGAAAAAAATAATGTAATTTTCATTCCATTAAACTAAGTATGTTTATGTTAAATACATAAAAATGTGTGTTAACATTATAAATCATTTTAGGAATTTGAGCCTCCTCTCTTTGGTTCGAGATTTTCTGTAAAATCATCCCATTTTCAGAGAATGAAACACTTCTGTGGGCTCTGACCCCCTGGTTTTATGAACACCCCTAGGGGAGCAGATCAAGCCTCACTTTTAAAAATCTTCTTAGACAGCTGTTTCCTTCTCCAGGGAATTTTCCCAAACCCAGGGATCCAACCCACGTCTCCCACATTATAGGGAGATTTCTTTACCATCTGAGCCGCCAGGAGAGCCCGCAGACAACCTGATTACTTTCTAACTTCTTACCGATTGTAATGAGAAAAGGAATTGAGAGTCCTCTGCTAGAAATGCCATCATATAATCCAAATTAAAAAAAAGTTTGATTTCAGCGCAAAACAAATTAGAAAAACTCTCATGTATTAATAGTGCTGGGTGCCTGGCTACAGACCCTCTCCTGGCTGCTTTCCTTAATTATATGTGGGACACTTTATTACCACCAAATTTTTTCAACAAAATAAGTGGTATTCACTTTCAGAAAGTTTCCTCCCTCATCAAAAACTCCCTCATATCTTCCTTTTTGTTATATAACTCAATTTTAGTAAGTTATGTTATTGAAATCAAGCTCTGTTGATCAGATTTGACAATAGCAAGTATTGACAAAAGCAAAGTATTTGACAATAGTAAGAAATGAAAAGAATTAAGACTGAATGCCATCAGTACCCTAACTTTAAACTCTCAGCCTTCCTTCCTCCCTTTTGTCTTTCCTTCCTTTCCTCATTCCTACTTTTTTTCCTACTCTCTCTCCCTCCAGTACCCCTCCTTTACTTCACTGGTTTCTTCTTTAGTTCACATGTCCTGGCCATGGTTCCAACAACAAAGCCCCATAGAAATACTAATGTTTTATATCCTATAACAACATATGAGATAAGGTATATTACTATCCTGATTTTTCAGGTAAAGAAATTGAGGCACAGAGAGGTTACACAGTTTGGCAAATATGACACATTTGGTGTGTGTATTTATGTATGTATATATGTATGTTTTGGTGGCGCGTGGATTTGAATGCTAGTAGTTTGACTACAAAGTAGTGTGTCCGTGTGTGTGTGTGTGTATCTGTGTGAAATAAAAATCTCAAAGCATATTTCGTGCTCAAGAAATAACAGGAATCTCAGGGCAATGTCCATAGATACTCCAAAATTTAATAATATTTCCAAGCTCACATGACCTAAACAATATTTATTTTTACTTTAGTGCATAGAAATCCAGATATTGTAAAGAGATACATTTGAGTAATTCTATAGTAATAAGAACCTGAGATGCAGCTGAGGATTGCATTTTAGTTTCCTTAGACAAACTACATCTGTTTCCACATGTTATCTGGGGACTGACTTGTCATTCTTTGGGAAATATTTTATATCTGTGTGATCCCATATTTATCCAAACATGAAACTCAGTACTTCCACCTGGTTCAGCAGGAATTATTCATGGACAACTGAAAGTCACAGGAAAACTTGTAAAGGGTCTGATCATTCATTGCATATCCTCGGCCATCTGCTGCTGCTGCTGCTGCTGCTAAGTCACTTCAACCATGTCCAACTCTGTGTGACCCCATAGACGGCAGCCCACCAGGCTCCGCCCTCCCTGGGATTCTCTGGGCAAGAACACTGGAGTGGGTTGCCATTTCCTTCTCCAATGCATGAAAGTGAAAAGTGAAGGTGAAGTCGCTCAGTCATGTCCAACCCTCAGCGACACCATGGACCTCAGCCTTCCAGGCTCCTCCATCCATGGGATTTTCCAGGCAAGAGTACTGGAGTAGGGTACCATCACCTTCTCCTATTTACAGTTTATCTTCTCTCTATTATTCCCAGTACTGTACCACGTCCTCTTAAGCTTTGGAATCTGATTGTCTCTGCTCTTGAGGTCAGAGCTTTCATAGCACACTTATTTGGATGTTTTAAATGTCTTTAAATCTCATTATCAATGAGTACATGTATGAAGAAACAAGGGACTTCCTTGGTGGTTCAGCGGTAAAGAATCCTCCTGCCATGCGGGAGATGCAGGAGGTGTGGGTTCGATCCCTGGGTCAGGAAGATCCCCTGGAGGAGAGCAGGGCAGCCCACTACAGTATTCTTGTCTGGGGAATCCCATGGACAGAGGAACCTATTGGGCTATGGCCCACAGGGTTACAAAGAGTTGGAAACAACTGAAGCGACTTAGCACAGCATACACGCACATGAAGAAGCAAATAGCTTACATGTTTGTGTGCCTGTGCATTTGTGTATGTTGTACGAGAAAGCATGATATGAATACACAGAATTAACATTGCAATTATAAATATCACTATTTTATAAT
The DNA here is from genome assembly GCA_006410615.1 of Neotragus moschatus. Taxonomy (NCBI): domain Eukaryota; kingdom Metazoa; phylum Chordata; class Mammalia; order Artiodactyla; family Bovidae; genus Neotragus; species Neotragus moschatus. The sequence goes on from SJYA01001723.1 coordinate 26,005, forward strand.
CTTAAAAAATATGTATTATGGTGACTAAATAATTTAGCAGACTCCCTAGAAAACATATGAGACAAAAATCAAAAGTGCTGGTAACTTTATCAAAAATATGAAAACCCAAAGAGCCAAAGGTTTGGGATGGGCAACAAGAAAACATAAGGATGTGCAACGAGAAAAGATGTGAAGCAATGCCAGGCAACACTCTGCATATAATGATCTACAAAAGAAACCTTCACAGCATTTCTCAGGACAAATTGACACAGGGATTATGCAGAAAAAAAGATGAGAAAACGTATTCACACAGTTAACATCTTAAGTCTTAGCATAAACAATTAACCTCCCTTAGGTTTCTCCTTTGGGAGAGAGAGAGAGATGGGAAGAGAGAGAGGGAAGGAAGAAGGGAGAGAGACAGAGGAACGAAGTCAATGCTTTGTCTTCTAATATGAGTATCTTTGAATAGTAGTTTTCTTAGAAGCAAACTTTTTTGGAGAGCAAATTGCTCTTCATGTGAGATTGTTCAGTCCATTCCTGGAATCCTTGGGTCTTGCTCATTGATGCAAGTTTCTCAGGGTGGGGTAAGCACCATTCATGTTTGTGATTGATTTTTAATAATTCAAGTCATACTACTTTAATCAGTGAACCAAAATTCTGATGAAGGCCTGACATTGCTTATAATTTCACCTCTTAATATCTAATATGTTGCATGCCCTTTTCCACATACAGTTATCACTATTAATTGCTGTTGTTAATATAATCATGCATTGTTAATATTATAATTAACATTTCTAATATTCAGACATTGCACGTTGATATCATCTAGTTAATTTGGGAAGCAGAAGCTCTTTTTCATCCTTTGTCTAACCCATGAGAGGTCAGTTTACCTCAAAATTCTGTCTTCTACTTTGGTCTTACTCTCTCCACTATATTAAGATGATGTAATATACTTCCAGTTTTAACTTCCACCCCTACATGGGAGACTCCTAGAGATAAACTTCCAGCTGAGAATTCTCCATTTGGTTTAAGAATCAAATGCCTAATATGTTCTGGACACCTGTGCTTGTGTTATCAAAGGCACCTGAAACTCATTATTTCTAAAGGGGAATTCATATTCCTTGCTCCCTAATGGCTTATATCCCATACTTTCTGTCCTATTTGGTAGAAAATACATTTATTCTCTTACATTAGAATCTAGAAAGTTATCATTGACATTTTTTTTTCTTTCCTTCACCTCTCACATCAAATTCTTCACTGAAAGTATTGAGAATCATATTTTCCTACTGAAAATGGCAGGTAGCACTTTATTTTGACCATTAGTCACTACTCCAAGGCTTAATACTAAAAGTCAATGGATTTTTAATTTATATCTGGATATTCATGATGTAAACAATACCCTCTTAACATTCTCTAATTTAAATTATATCTGAAGAGCTTCTTGCTTTGTTCAGGTTTATTTTACTGACCCTGGGAGTACTCACATCGCGGGGTGACACTTTACAATTAAAATCAGCAAATATAACGTAGATCAACACAAGAAACATTGTTAACTCCTTTGTTGTTCTGATATTGGTATATAAATCTATGATTCAGGTTCGGAATTGACAGCTTTATTTAACATTCAGAATTTAAACTATGTATGATTTTGCTTACAATGATTTCAGTACACTTTTCTTGAGCAATTAATGTATTATAAATATTTTAACTTAATAAAACTTACCATCCTTCTTGAACAGCTTTCAGACAAAGAGCAATAGCACTAAAATGATGAGACTATTAGCATATGTATGAATGTCATATATTATGTCATACATATATTAGTTAATATTTATATTAATATATCATGAAATATTTTTGGAAGAAAAGCTATGACCAACCTAGACAGCATATTAAAAAGCAGAGATATTACTTTACCAACAAAGGTCCATCTAGTCAAAGCTCTGGTTTTTCCAGTAGTCATGTATGGATATGAGAGTTGGACTATAAAGAAAGCTGAGTACCAAAGAATTGATGCCTTTGAACTGTGGTGTTAGAGAAGACTCTTGAGAATCCCTTGGCCTGCAAGGAGATCCAACCAGTCCATTCTAAAGGAAATCAGTCCTGAATATTCATTGGAAGAACTGATGCTGAAGCTGAAACTCCAATACTTTGGCCACCTGATGTGAAGAACCAACCCATTGGAAAAGACCCTGATGCTGGAAAGATTGGAGGTGGGAAGAGAAGGGGACAACAGAGGATGAGATGGTTGGATGGCATTACCAACTTGATGGACATGAGTTTGCGTAGGCTCCAGGCATTGGTGATGGACAGGGAAGCCTGGCAGGCTGCAGTCCACGGAGTCGCAAAGAGTTGGACACGACTGAGTGACTGAACTGAACTGATTGTGATATATATGTCACTTATTATGAGTATATTAGTGTGTGCTCCTCTGTCCATGGGATTTCTCAGGCAAGAATACTATAGTGAGTTGCTATTTCCTTCTCCAGGGGATCTTCTAGACCCAGGTATTGAACTCATGTCTCCTGCACTGCAGGTGTATTCTTTGCAGCTGAACCATTATAGACCTGATGACTGAGTTACTTTGAACTTAAATTTTTAAAAACTGATTTGACTTTTGACTTCACTGCCTCTTAAGTTTGGCATTTGTAATAAGGAAAATTAACATCTAAAGATAGATGATGAAAATACAATATTAACATAAATTTTAATTGATTGAAAGAAAAACAGAAATAGAAGAATTTTTTTAGAGTTAAATATAACTTACATTCAGAATTTTATTGATAACTCTTCCCTAATTCATAGTGATAGTTAGCCCCCAAAGGTTGGCTTGTTGTTCAGTTGCTAAGTTGTGTCTGACCCTTTGTGACCCTATGGATTGCACCATGCCAGGCTTTTCTGTCCATCACTATCTCCCTGAGTTTGCTCAAATTCATGTCCATTGAGTCGGTGATGCCATCCAACCATTTCATCCTCTGTTGTTACCCCCTTCTCTTGCGCTTAATTTTCCCCAGCATCAGGGTCTTTTCCAGTGAGTCAACTCTTTGCATCAGGTGGCCAAAGTATTAGAACTTCAGCATCAGTCCTTCTAATCAATATTCAGGGTTGATTTCCTTTAGGATGAACTGGTTTGATCTCCTTGCTGTCCAAGGGACTCTGAAGAGTCTTCTCCAGCATAGTTTGATACGTTGGCTTACCTGCCATGAAAAGTCACATATTCCCTTCCTCAGCTCTCAGCTCCTCAAGACAGATGAATGTAGTTCTTGTTTTGTTGGAGCACCCCCTTGCTATCTTAGGATGCAGTAAAGCTGGGTAGAAGCATTTGGCATTCTCAAAGAAACTGAAAACACTGTTATGCCTCCTTGACAGATGGAAGAAATATACTGGCACTCCATTTGCATAAGAATATTTCCACACTGAGTATATAAATCTGGACCTTAATGATTTTCCTGTTATTATGTACAGGTAGCCAGATCACCACATGTATCTGATAACATTGTACCTCATAATCTTTGAAAGGGGACTCTAGGCAACCTGATACTATCTTAGATTTCTATAAACTTTCATGTCTTAAAACAAGAAAAGAATAGTCATAATTTTTTAATATTACTAGCTCATAGCCTTTATAGTTTTTATATGTTATAAATATTTGTAATCTCATTTTCATTTCAAACTGGAATCCTTTAATAAATGAAATGTAGACAGATTTTAAGCTTATATTTACTTTATATTTACTGCTTATATTTTAAACACAAACTCATTTTAACATATCAATGTTAAATTTCACATCCAGTAAAGCACATAATTATTTTTAAAAAACGCCTCTTATATACATTTTTCCTAAGTAAAAAGCAGATGATGTATTTAATAGTTTACATGTGCAAGCATATATAAATTTAAGCTATATTATCAATAACAGCATTTATTTTCTGAGAAAATGAGATGTGTTCACAGGTCATTATGGAAATATTTAGATATTATAGCCTTTTCAAAGAAAAGCATCTGGGAAATTCAGCACTCACTATAAAGATGGCTGAAAAGAGCTTTAAAATCAGACAGAATGTTTTATTTCTAAGATAAATGCAGTTCAAGAAAAATCATCGTGTAGCTTCTCTTCAAGTCTATTTCATATATACATGAAATAGCTTCATTTTGTAAAGGCTAGTTAGATAAATACATTATACAACTTTAATTTTTAGTGTATTATTCTAATATGATTGCACAGATGAATATTAATGTAACTGTTAAAATTATTATAAAATTATTATATTATTATAAAAAATTTGAGTGAAAATTATGTTACTTTATAAGAGATCTAAGGAAACGTTTTTGTGTGTGAGAGAGCATTGTTACGAAGATAACTTTTTAGAAAGTAAAATAGAATTAGTCTCTTACATATGAATATCTTATATTAAAATATATATCATATGTACTTAAATTATATGTATCATGCATATCATACAATATTATACAGATATTAAGGAATATCTAACATTTATCTACCCATGTATCCATATAAAAGATATAGGCAGTAATCTTTTAAATTTAACTTCTCAGAAGCTAAATGAAATCAGACTCTCTACAGTTAAAGAGTTCAAATGACTTTCGGCATCACTCGGAACAGAAGTCAAAGTGTACCGCGCACGCTTCGCTTCCTCTTCCGCTAATCTGCCATCATCTTCTTTTATTCTTGCTTCTTTCCTTCTGTTGCCTTTCCACCCTGACTAGTTTACTCTTTCTTGAATTCACCTGATGCCGTCTTGCCTGTGGGCTTGTTGCTTTTGTCTAGACTGTTCTCTAATATACCTTACCTTCTGTAGGCTCAAAACAGCACATTCTCTGAAGCTTTATTTCAGACTGCAACCTCTATGCTTAGCATTCTTGATTCTCTTCTCCTTCTTTAGCTTTCCCTAAGCACTGATCACCATCTTAGATGCTGTATTTTACTTCAGCTTATGGTATAATAGTTACTGTTGTCTGTCTCCTTCCCAGTAGAATGTAAACGTTATAAAGGCCATGGTGGTTTAGTCTGTTTTATTCACTACTCTGTCCCCTGAAATACGTTATTCAAATAATATTTGTTAAATTGAAGAACAAGTAAGTGAAAATTGAAGACTAAGGAAGAGGAACAATTTCATTGCTAATCGTCTTTATGGATCTGTCCGCATAAGTGTGACCAAGAAGAGCACATGGGCTCTTTTTAATACAGCATGTAAGATTTTTTTTAAAGAATTTTTAATTGTTTTGTCAATATACTGTTGGATAAGTCAATTAGATTATAATGTTTTCAGAGGAATGGCAATTGAATCAAAGAATTAATTGCTTAGGAATGATGATAATCTTAGATTGTGTTGTGTCAGATTTCATTGTTCTTCCTATTATATTTCCATTTGCTTTTTAAGTGATACTAGCGACTTAGCAGCAGCAGAGAAGAAATATGGGGGAGTCTGATATGTGAAGAGTTACTTTGCTGTCCCTGTAATGTATGCATGCATGCTAAGTCACTTTAGTTGTGTCCAACTTTTTGCACACCTGTGGACTGTAGCCCACCAGGCTCCTCTGTCCATGGGATTCTCCAGGCAAAATTATTGGAGTGAGTTGCTGTGCTCTCCTCCAGGGAATCTTCCCAGCCTAGGGATTGGACAAGTGTCTCCTCCATCTCATGCTTTTGCAGGTTCTTTACCACAAGCACCACCTCAGAAGCCCATCCCTGGAATGCCAGGAACAATTGAAATACGATTAATATCTGGTCTTTCACCTTTTGTTCAGTTTCGTTTGTGAACTTGAATATTGAGGAGCCTAAGTCTCCTTTGGGAAAATAAATGGCCATTAAAACCAGGATGAATTTAGTCACATTTGACATTAAAACCAGGAAGAATTTAGTCATCTTTGATTCATATTTGATTGTAGAAAAATAAAACTACAAGGAATGTCCAAGTTACTTAATGATCACATCCTCTTAGATTCATATTACTAAAAATAACATCAAAAATGCAAACAGGTATTATAATCTAATTTCTTTAAGTTTAATATTAAATCATTCTCCCGGGACTTTAAAATTTCCTTTATATTTTTCAAGACGTCAATGTGAAAAGTGACAGCTTACTGTTGTAGACTTTGGTTCACTGTTTAATGAAGGCCTCCCAACGTTTATAAGTTTGTCTGAATGAAGGAGTCTGGCTGTGAGCTGGATTTTCCAAAGTACAGAAATTTCATTTATTTTAAATTTATAAAATTTCTAAAGATATTCCACCATTGTTTTCTCAACGGATTCAGCTTAATGCTGGCATTTTTAAAGCTTAATAGCATCTTTTTGTATTGTTGTTCAGTCCCTCAGTCACGTCCGACTCTTTGCAACCTCATGAACTGCAGCACACCAGCCTTCCCTGTCCTTCAGTATCTCCCAGAGCTTGCTCAAGCTCATGTCCATTGAGTCAGAGATGCCATCCAACCATCTCTTCCTCTGTCATTCCTTTTTCTTGCTCTCAATCTTTCCCACCATCAGTCTTCTCCAATGTGTTAGCTGTTCATATTAGGTGGCCAAAGTATTGGAGTTTTGGCTTCAATATCAGTCCTTCCAGTGAATGTTCAGGATTGATTCCCTTTAAGATTAACAGGTTTGATCTCCTTGCAGTCCAAGGAACTCTTTTTATTATATGTTACCTAAAATTTTATGTCCATTCTAGCCATCACATGACTTTTTGCAGAATTATTTCCAGGTGACCTAAGGATTTTTTTTTTTTTTTTCCCTTGCTAGGTCTTCTAAAGGGTGTCAGATGGCTCTAAATTACTCGACAGTAACTTGATCAGACTTGATAATATCACCTCTAGCGTGCTGGCACCTTGACCCTTGAGTCTACCTACCATCTCTCTTGACAGCTTGGACTCAGTCCTGGTGCCAATCATGGGAGACCTGACAGCTCACAGATGCATGAAGTCTTCCCATGAGTTCATCACCTGGCAATTGTCTGACTGATATATTTGATCTCAAGCTTGAATTGCTTCTTGGCTTCTGCTCTGTTGACCTTTTGCAGTAAATTCCAAGAGGCGACTGCACATCAGTCAGTGTGTATAACTGAAGTCCAAACCACTGTTGGCCTTGGTTGCCAATTCTCTAACTTGAAAAGCCAAAACAGAAAACACAGAAAGCCAGAATTGACAGTCCCTTGACAGATGACTGCCCAGCTGTCTGTCAAGTGATAAAGCCAGTGTATTTCTGAAATCCCAAGTGAGGAAGTTAGGAAATGGCTATTCTTTTATTTCCACATGCACACTGGGGATATCAGAGGTCAGAATGTCATACTTCTGAAATATTTTCTCTGTTGGGTTCTCTTTTGCATCTTTAAAATTGAAGTTAGTTGATTTGCAAGGTGGTGTTAGGTGTACAACAATATGATTGTTATACGCATGCATATATATGCATATATATTTTTCAGATTCTTTTCCATTATAGGTTCTTACAAGACATTGACTCTAGTTCCTATGATATATGGTAGGTCCTTGTTGTTTGTCTGTTTTATATGTGGTAGTGTTTCTTCATATTGTTTATTAGATGTGTTATTTTTTAAAGATGAGGTCTGTACTGTAATTGTCCTTTTCTTATCATCCTTGACTCTCTGATAAATGTTTGCTATGAATCATCTTCATGGTTCATTAGCTGGATGAGTCTGAGTTTACATTACCTGAGATTTGTTACTCTTTTGAGTAATATCTGCACAAAGTTGCAAATAAATCTTCATAGAAATTACTGATCAACTCGTATAAGACCTGAATTTTCAAATATTAATGCTACAACAAATCTTATTGCTGAAGCCACCTACCCCAGAAGTGAGGTATTTGATTTAGTCTGATTCACTGATTCATTGATGATAAATATTTTGAGAAAATAATAGCTTATTTCTTGAAAACATGGCATTTTAAAATGATTAAATTTCCTGAAGCTCCAGGTAAGTATTTAATTCATGTAATTTTAAAGGATTCAGTTAAGTACACAAAGAAAATTGGGTAAGTGACTAAGCGATGTTCATGAGGAAAGACACACAACCCATAAGGCTTCAATAACAGAGCTCAAGTGTAGGATTTTAAAATATTTTACTTAAAACATATAAATATAAAACATTTATATTAAACATACAATTTGTAGAAAGTGGGATATTTACCATAGTAATTAATGACTCAGGTTAGGTTTTAAAATAGTCTCTTCCATGCAGTCACGAATGAAACATTTACATTTACATTAAGTTTGGAAAGATTTTTATCTGATATATATTTATTTAGTTTTTACTATAAATTTATAAAGATGAGCCTTAGGATCATGTTTTTAATTTCACTGTATATTCAGTATATTCAATATATATTTAATGAATAATATAATATTTGTTTTCATTTAAAAGTCTGATTAATTTTAATATTTAGAAAATGAGAGGGATATTTTACTGTTGCATTTCATGTATTCATGCTATGCTCCTTTGCTGTGTAAGTGGTATAAAAAGGGCAAAAGAGAATTCTCTTTACCTAAGATGGACATTGATTAACTAGGATAAGACATAATGAGGGATGCAAAACTCGTGTCTGAGAAATCTGGTAGTAGTAGTAGTAACATCTGGGATAGATTTGGGGAGATTTGTCTCATTCAGAAGAAGAGATCACTTTCAAAAACATGTTAACTATCCTCTACATCATAGCAAAAGTGTAGTCCAAAATGAAATATTCTGACCACCAGATAACTAGAAGTTATGCAGATTCTTGTCTGAAATTACACAAAATCATATATCCTATATGTAATAAAGCAATTGTTTTCCACCCTATTAATTATTAAAATATCAAATTTCATGTCTGTTCTGTCAGAAAGAATGAGTCTTTTAGTTGTCTTTAGTTTCAATGTCTTAAGAATCTTTAATAACTTTTTGGCATTTCTTCATAGAAGTGAATGTCTAAAAATTGGATGTTTCCATAAATAATGAAACATGTATTTTCTTCTTTTTCTAAATTTTTAATTGGAGGATAATTGCTTTGCAATGTTGTGTTGGTTTCTACTGTACAACATGAATCAACCATAAGTATACATAATTCTGCTATACAATTTTTTTTTCATGGAGCTATACGTAAAGGGATGCTCTTATTCAGATGGCTGATATACACTAACATTAGATGTATAAAACTTATATTGTAAAATAAATAAATAGGAAATAATTAGTTATAACTTACCCATTCCAATTTAGAATTCTCATGATCATCATGAAGCAGGCTAAGTGATCCATAATTGCATCTTAAATTAGACTTTTGAAGTGATTAACCTCTCTAGCCTTGCTTGTTTCATGAATATATTATTTTTATATTATTGAAGCAGTCTTATATTTTAAGAAATGTTGAAGGCCTGTTGTTATTTTTCTATTTTTTAGAAGTGCTTAAAAAGAACTTATAAGTGCACTTAGGAAAGGGCTAATAGAAATGTTCTTCAGATTTCATCCAGAAGTACACAGCTTGCTAGAGAAGCAGACGCTTTATTCAAGATCAGGGATAGGGCACCTGTAGTTAAAAGCCAAAGGATGGTAACATGGCACATTTACTGAAGGCATTCTCTCTGATCCTCTATGGCAGAAAGGAAATGTGAGAATTAAAAGGGCAAAGAATAAAAGCTGAAATGTGAATTTAATGACTCCTGATCTTTACATCCAAAGAGCTAAGAAAGCATAACTTAGAAATTAACTCTCATTCTAGACCACGTTTGCTTCTTGGGTAAATGATAAAATTTTGAATGATGAGTTATAGTCTATTGAAATGAGTGAATGAATTACAAAGGGAAGAAAGGGCAGTGATTTGCTTCATTATTATAATGAAAAAGAAATAGGATTTATCTTTAAGAAGATGATATCAAATCCTGTAATGTATGTGTTTTTCTAAAAATTCTTTTCTGTTTTCTTACTTATGTTGAATCTCCCCATATTAAGTAGCTCTGAAAATGTAAATGAAAAAGTACCAGTATTAATACAGATGGGAAAAAAAATTATTTCCTCTAATATCTCTCTCCAGCTACCAACACTTCTATTTGGTTCCACATTCTATAAATATGTTGAAAATCATGTTGCTCTGAATACCAAATATAAACTGAGTGAGATTAAAAAGAACTAATGCAGTGGTTAAATAAATAAATAAATATGAAAAGAAATACTCAAAATGGGTTCACATTCATTTAAAGTTAAACCTAATAGAAAAAAATAGGCAAAACACATGGTACTTACCAGGTAAAACATAATATGAGTAACCCAGAGCATCTTGGATATAAGCAGTGTGAGGTGTGAGATGAATTGCTTAAGCTGGGATTACCTTCTGAATAATTAATTTCTTCCTTTGCATGATATTGAATGCAAATGAGAGAATAAGGAACTATCTTTATTGTCATTGCTCTTCCAATAATATCCAAAAATTCACATTTGGAAGAAGAGACTTCAGAAACCACTAAAAATCAGAAAATGTTATTTTTTCAGTTTTTTCCCTTCCATCTTTATTGAAATATAATTGGCAAATAAAATTTTAAGATATTTAAATTGTAGGAAGTGATGATTTAACATACATATACATTGTGAAAGGATTCCCCTAGATGATACATGGACCTGCCTGATGGCTTAGCAGTAAGTAATTCACCTGCAATGCAAGAATCACAGAAGATGCAGGTTCGATCCCTGGGTCAGGAAATTCCCCTGGAGAATGGCATAGCAACCCACTCAAGTATTCTTGCCTGGAGAATCCCATGGACAGAGGAGCCTGGTGGGTTACAGTCACAGTCCCTGGGGTCACAAAGACACAAAGAGTCGGACCTGACTGAAGTGAGTTAGCATGCATGCAGGTGATACATACATACATACATATATATATATATATATACATATATATATATACATATATATATATATATATATATNTATACTTCACTTAAAGTTGTTAAAATCTTGGCTATGTTCCCTGTGATCTACACAATATACCTTTGTATGTTATTTATTTGATACATAATTGCTTGTACGTTTCGAATCCTCTACCACTAATTTGCCCCTCCCCCATCTCTCTTCACTGATAAAACACTACTCACTCCATCTGTGAGTCTGCTTCTGTTTTGTTATATTTATTCATTTGTTTTATTTTTTTAGATTCCACATGTAAGGGATAGCATATGGTATTTTTCACTCTGATTTATTTCACCTAGCATAAAGCTCTTCAGAGAAGGTAATGGCAACCCACTCCAGTACTCTTGCCTGGAAAATCCCATGGACGGAGGAACCTGGTAGGCTGCAGTCCATGGGGTCGCTAAGAGTCAGACACGACTGAGCGAATTCACCTTCACTTTTCACTTGCATGCACTGGAGAAGGAAATGGCAACCCACTCCAGTGTTCTTGCCTGGAGAATCCCAGGGACGGAGGAGCCTGGTGGGCTGCCGTCTATAGGGTCGCACAGAGTCGAACACGACTGAAGCAACTTAGAAGCAGCATACATATATATATACACACACACACATATATATATAACTTTTTTATGTTATATTGGAATACAGCTGATTAACAATATTGTTATAGTTTCAGGTGCATAGCAGAGTGACTCAGCCATACATATACATGTATCCACTTTCTTCCAATCTCCTCTCCCACCCAGGCTGCCACATAATATTGTGTAGAGTTCCCTGTACTATACAGTAGGTCCTTGGTTATCTGTTCTAAATATAGCAGCATGTACCTATCCATCCTAAATTCCCTAACTATCCCTTACCCCTACCATTAGAAATGTTGCTATTTTTGTCTTAAAATAAGTATCTTTGTGATGCTAAAATACATGAATGTTTTAAAATAAATACAGTTAGAATATTTATAATAATTATTTATTTACTTGAAATGCATATTTTATAGAAACCCTAAAATATCTAGTAATTATAAAATAAATAATAAACAAGTTTAATAAATCAAAAAATATTAGCATATACATTGACATTAGAGGAAGAGAAAGATACACAAACAAGCACTTAAAATTATCATCAATCACTTTGAAATTAATATTCTTTAATGCTATAATTTTCTAATGTTAGCATAACTTAAAGTCATATCTTAGAAAGGAAATTATATGTATATGTATGTATGTGTGTATATATATATATATTCACACAGAAAACAAATATATGGGTATATGGGAGTTTTTCCCACATTTAAGAACATAAATTTATTTTCTAACAATACAATTTTTTCATAAATAACAGATTTTTTAAAATTGCAGCAACCTAACAGCTGATGTATATAATGGCTGTAAATACAGTAAAAAATATTGGAATTTATAACAACTGAATATTTTTCAAGTTATATATGCGAAACATACTTTAAATTAGCCCCCCAAACAAATAATTTGTTTAAAAACTTATAATTATTTCATATACTTTTTATTAAAGTTTAGTTGATTTAAAATAATTAGTTTCAAGTATACAACATAATGATTCAATATTTTTGTCTATTATACTTCACTTAAAGTTGTTAAAATCTTGGCTATGTTCCCTGTGATCTACACAATATACCTTTGTATGTTATTTATTTGATACATAATTGCTTGTACGTTTCGAATCCTCTACCACTAATTTGCCCCTCCCCCATCTCTCTTCACTGATAAAACACTACTCACTCCATCTGTGAGTCTGCTTCTGTTTTGTTATATTTATTCATTTGTTTTATTTTTTTAGATTCCACATGTAAGGGATAGCATATGGTATTTTTCACTCTGATTTATTTCACCTAGCATAAAGCTCTTCAGAGAAGGTAATGGCAACCCACTCCAGTACTCTTGCCTGGAAAATCCCATGGACGGAGGAACCTGGTAGGCTGCAGTCCATGGGGTCGCTAAGAGTCAGACACGACTGAGCGAATTCACCTTCACTTTTCACTTGCATGCACTGGAGAAGGAAATGGCAACCCACTCCAGTGTTCTTGCCTGGAGAATCCCAGGGATGGAGGAGCCTAGTGGCCTGCTGTCTATGGGGTCGACACAGAGTCAGACACGACTGAAGCGACTTAGCAGCAGCAGCAGCAGCAAAGCTCTCCAGTTCTATCCATGTTGTTGCTAATAGCAAGATTTCTTATTTTTATGACTGGAAATAGATGGGGAAACAGTGGAAACAATGTCAGACTTTATTTTTGGGGGGCTCCAAAATCACTGCAGATGGTGATTGCAGCCACGAAATTAAAAGACGCTTACTCCTTGGAAGAAAAGTTATGACCAACCTAGATAGCATATTCAAAAGCAGAGATATTACTTTGCCAACTAAGGTCCATCTAGTCAAGGCTATGGTTTTTCCTGTGGTCATATATGGATGTGAGAGTTGGACTGTGAAGAAGGCTGAGTGCTGAAGAATTGATGCTTCTGAACTGTGGTGTTGGAGAAGACTCTTGAGAGTCCCTTGGACTGCAAGGAGATCTAACCAGTCCATTCTGAAGGAGATCAGCCCTGAGATTTATTTGGAGGGAATGATTCTAAAGCTGAAACTCTGGTACTTTGGCCACCTCGTGCGAAGAGTTGACTCATTGGAAAAGACTCCGATGCTGGGAGGGATTGGAGGCAGGAGGAGAAGGGGACGACAGAGGATGAGATGGCTGGATGGCATCATGGACTCGATAGGTGTGAGTCTGAGTGAACTCCGGGAGTTGGTGATGGACAGGGAGGCCTGGCATGCAGCAATTCATAGGGTCGCAAGGAGTCGGACATGACTGAGCGACTGAACTGAACTGAACTGAATATTCTACCATAGGCATATACCACATCTTCTTTATCCACTCATCCATTGATGGACATGGGTTACTTCCATATCACAACTATGTTAAATAAGGTTGCTATGAATATCAGAATACATATATCTATTCAAACCAGAGTTTTCATTTTGTTTTATATGTACTCAGGAGTGGAATTGCTGGGTCATATAGTGTTTCTACTTTTTGTTTTTTGAGGAACCACCATTTTTTTCATAATGGCTGTAACTTTTCTTTCCCAGCAACAGTGTACTAGGATTCCCTTTTCTCCACATCCTTACTAACATTTGTTATTGTCTTTTTGACCACAGCCATTCTGACAGTTGTGAAGTGATGTTTCATTGTGGTTTTGATTTGCATTTCCTTACTGGTTAGCACCTATTGGCCACCTATGTGTCTTCTTTGGAAATAATGTCTCATCGGGACTTCTGCCCACTTTTAAAATCAAGTTTGCTTTTCATATTGAGTTGTATGAGCTATATATCTATATTGAATATTAGCCCCTTATCAAACATTTCATTTGCAAGTATTTCTCCTATTCAGAGGCTTCCCTGGTAGCTCAGTTGGGAAAGAATCTGCCTGGTTTGATTCCTGGGTTGGGAAGATCCCCTGGAGAAGGGAAAGGCTACCCACTCCAGTGTTCTGGCCAGGAGAATTTCATAGACTGTATACTTCATGGAGTCTCAAAGAGTCAGACAGGACTGAGTGACTTTCACTTTTTTCTCCTATTCAGGAGACTGGCTTTTCATTTTATTGATGGCACCTTTTGCTGTGCAAAAACTTGTAAGTTTAATTAGGTCCTATTTGTTTATTTTGCTTTTGTTTCCTTTTTCTGAGAAGACTGATCCAGTCAGAAGACTAATTGTCAGAGACTAATGGGCATGTATTTTCTTTTAGAAGATTTATGGTTTCCAGTCTTATATTTATGCTTTAATCCATTTTTAGTTTACTTTTGTATGTGGTTTAAGAAAATGTTCTAATTTCATTCTTTTACATGCAGCTCTTGGAGAAGAAAATGGCAATCTGCTCCAGTATTCTTGCACAGGAAATCTCCTGGACAGTGGAGCCTGGTGGGCTACAGTCTATGGGGTCAGAAAAGAGTCAGACATGACTTAGCAGCTAAACAACATGTAGCTTTGTTTAATTTGTTAATATTTTCTTTAGTCACTTGTGCATATTTATTCAAATGAAAGGCAAAGATACCATTTTCCTTTTTTGTGATGTTTTTGTCAAGCTTTTGTTATGATCATGCTTACCTCATAAAGAAAATAGTGAGATCCATTGTATTTTATTTATTTGTTGCCTAGGGAATTTGCCTAAAACCAGTGTTGATTTTTTCTTAAATGATTTTCAGTGTAACTGATTCAGCCTTCTGTGTTTGGATTTTTTATGGACATATTTTAAATTATTGGCTAAAGTTATGAAATAAAACTAGGACTATTCCTATCTTCTGTCTTTACTTCTGTCAGTTTTAGTAGGTTAGCCTTATTATGCAGTGCAGAGTTTGCTGAACAAGTTCTGGTAGCCTTGGAACTCCAGAACATCAACCCTTGGCTCCTAACTTACAGCAAAACTTAAGCACCCAGACTGCTATTTTTCTTTTATAAGTAAATTTAAAAGACAATGTACCTGTTTTATGTGTTAAGTTTTTAGAAAAGGCAATTTACCTAAAGGAAAAGTCAGAAAGGATAATATAGAAAATTAACCACAGTAAATTTTTCTTTCCCTGTGCCATCACTAAAGTCAACTTGCCTTGATTACATGGTGGTATGCTTGAACAGGTTTTTTGTGCGTGTTCTTTATCTAGCTTTTGTAGTTGCTTTCAGTAGAAGATTCAGTTCAGTTTTCAGTTCAGTCGCTCAGTCGTGTCTGACTCTTTGCGACCCCATGAATCGCAGCACACCAGGCCTCCCTGTCCATCACCAACTCCCGGAGTTCACTCAGACTCACACCCATCGAGTCAGTGATGCCATCCAGCCATCTCATCCTCTGTCGTCCCCTACTCCTCCTGCCCCCAATCCCTCCCAGCATCAGAGTCTTTCCCAATGAGTCAACTCTTCCCATGAGGTGGCCAAAGTACTGGAGTTTCAGCTTTAGCATCATCCTTCCAAATAAATCCCAAGGCTGATCTCCTTCAGAATGGATTGGTTGGATCTCCTTGCAGTCCAAGGGACTCTCAAGAGTCTTCTCCAACACCACAGTTCAAAAGCATCAATTCTTTGGTGTTCAGCATTCTTCACAGTCCAACTCTCACATCCATATATGACCACAGGAAAAACCATAGTCTTGACTAGACAGACCTTAGTCGGCAAAGTAATGTCTCTGCTTTTGAATATGCTATCTAGGTTGGTCATAAGTTTCCTTCCAAGGAGTACGTGTCTTTTAATTTCATGGCTGCAGTCACCATCTGCAGTGATTTTGGAGCCCCCCAAAATAAAGTCTGACACTGTTTCCACTGTTTCCCCATCTATTTCCCATGAAGTGATGGGACTGGAAGGTACAAATTACTTGAACAAAGCTGGAATCTGAAGTCCCCAAATTGACTTTGATGTATTCTTCTTCTGATGAGGCTTGTGTACTTGTTATTTTCTATTCTTAAAACTCATTAATATTTATGGCTATCAACAGGAAAGATTTTCTTTGCAAAAGTGATTAAATGCATTGCTTATTTTAAAAACCCTTATCCAAGAACTCCCTTTTCAGAGTCCAAGGAAGTAGAAACAATACATACTTTCAGTATGCTCTTACTTTAGCATTCTGCCAACATCAACAAATGGTTTCAGTACTAGATCTATGAATATATCCACAGCCCCTTAAGATTCTCTCCTCACCCATATTTTTCAACATGTCTGAAAACGCTATTCACTGGGAATTTTTATGAATAGGAGAAAATGCACTAGTTGCTAAGTTTAGTGTATAAGAGAATGAAACATAGAATATTAGTGACAATTGACATCCCTCTGATGCCAAATTACTACTCACATATCATGCTTTCATGACCTGTGACATTTCTTAAAATGTACATGCTTAGTAATATCTGGGATCTTAATATATCTTTTGAATCATGACTTATCAGTGTTGTGCTCTTTTTTGTTAATATTTCAATGATATTTTGATTTTTTTTTTTTTGGCCACACCATGCATCATGTGTGATCTTAATTCCCCAACCAGGGACAGAACTGGTGCCCCCCTGCAGTGGAAGCACAAAGTCTTAACCTCTAGATCACTAGGGAAGTCCCTGGATGATTTTCTTTTTTTAATGATGGATCATTTTAGGGTCAATTTAAGCTGAAAGCATCATTAAAGCAAGAAAAGTAAAAACTGCAGCAACCTTCCCTCTCCACTTGACATTCATATCCTTACAGTGCTCTATGGCCATTACTCTCCTAACTGGACTGCTGGAAGGCAGTATCCTTCTGACTAGGCAATCACTTCCAACTCTCTTATATTCAATGCATGAAGTTTTCTCTAACGCATTGAAAGTTAATGTTATGGATAGAAACATTTCTCTGGACAGAGCTTTATGGCCGAGTGCTAAGTCATGTCTGCTTTATGAAATATTTTAAAACAGATGGTACGTGTATCTATCCTTGAAATCTAAGTTTAAAAAGTCATCATACCTCCTCTCTGGGCATTTTTCTCACATCATCTCTAATAGAGATCTCTCATTTTTAATGCACCGTAGCAGAACACAGTTATTGTAGACAGTTGTTAATATGTAGTTTCTTCTATTGTGTGTTTACCTACCTGGAAAAGTAGCCATTTTAATTCATTGTTATGTGCAATAAGGGCAAAAGAATCTTCCTGTAATATGGGAGACACAGATTCTGTCCCTGGGTTGGCAAGATCTCTTGGAGGAGGGCATGGCAACTCACTCCAGTACTCTTGCCTAAAGAATCCCATGGATAGAAGAGCCTGGCAGGCTATAGCCCATTGGGTCACAAAGAGTAGGACATGATGAAGCAACTGAGCATGTACACACACATATTCAATAACGCGGGAAAAAGTAGAGCTTCAGAGTCAAAAGAGGGAATCAAGCAACGCAACTTCCAGTCATAAAGTTATTAATTTACTCATGAGATATCTTTTCTATTGTCTTAAAAAGGGACATGCACTTCCCTCAAAATAATTGACTCAAACATTTGGCTATAAAACTCTGTGAACTTCTACGTGAACAATACATAACTTCTAGTGAACAATATAGTAAAGCAATTCTCTATGGAGTATGAAGTTCATAAAATTTCTATTATCAACAGTAATCCCATCAGTATGCAAAGTGAGTTTAGATATTTCCAAAGCTGTTACTGGACAACTAAACCCAAATAGAATCAGCATAGCTGGAAAATGCAAATCACACACAAAGCAATAATCAGAACATTAAAAAAAAAATCATAGACAACATTTAAAAGAAACCTGAAATTACTTTGCTAGATTCATAGAACGGCTAATTACAAGAGATGATAAGTGGCTGATTAAAAATAGTCCAGAGAAAAATATTTAAAAGCCAGATGTGTTTGTTTTGCAACATGCGAAATTGAACCCAATTGAATAAGCAAGTAGACTCCCTTTTGCTGAATCAAACTTTTTATTAGAATGGAAATCTTAAGTTTTTTTTCCCAGTTTTCAGTTTTACTTACTTTTACTAGTGCTCTAAGTGGGGGGGGAAGCTGTTTGTAGTACTGTAGAAAAAATAATATAATCAACATAAATGCATATAAATAAAAATTAGTATGCTTTTTAGAGTTATTTTCAAATATTTATTTGGGATTCACAAAAGTGCATTTAATGAAAACTATATTACAAATCTTTGGGATTTAAGCATTCTTATATAAATGTCAAAATTTATATTAAAAAAGATCACACCATCTCTCCTTCTGTAGACATTTTTATTTGCTAAATTTTTGTTCAAATACTGAAATGATTTGAAGTGCACCAAGGCTTCATTAAAACATTTAAATTAACACATTTACTTTGATTAATGATAGCATGTATCTATTTTACTTGACTGTTTATTTGAAACTTAATTGATGAAAAAGTAGTCATTTGGTCAGTCAACAAAGCATTTAGAATTACCTATCATATGCCAGACATTGTTCCCAGAAATGAGACTACCAAGTGGAAAAATGAAGATCTTTGACCTCAAATAAATTACATTTGGTTGAGAAGGGTAGGCATTATTTGATGTAGTAGTTAATTATTTTTTATCTTTCTATGTCTAGAATGCAGAGTATACCTAAAGTTTGCAATGAGGAAGAAAATGAGCAGTTGAAATCATAAAATTTATATCATCATGTTTTATTATTATATGCCTATGTCTCCTTTTGGTTTTTAAGCATAATTCATTTATTTATTAAGATAATTAATGTTACAACACCATACACAAAAATAAACTCAAAATGGATTAAAGATCTAAACATAAGACCAGAAACTATAAAACTCCTAGAGGAGAACATAGGCAAAACACTCTCCGACATACATCACAGCAGGATCCTCTATGACCTACCTTCCAGAATACTGGAAATAAAAGCAAAAATAAANTTTATATTTTAAAAAGCTAATTTAAAATTAAACACTTAGATAACATAATAAACATAAAAATAGAGATATGCATAATCTCTATAATCTTTACTATCTGAATGGATGTATTTATACTTGAATCTTTGTTAATTAACTGCAATTTTAAGTTTCTGAGTTTTCAAGAATCTTTTCTTGAAACTTTGCCAAAAAGTTTATATGTGAGCTGTAAGGTCATTAGAATGTTGAGTAAGTAATTCATTTTTCTCATCAGAGAATTACATACTTGATAAAGCAATTTATAATTACAGTTTTAAATCAAATAGCTCAATCATGTTCCAGATGAAATGGATGGATCCCTTTGGAAATATTATGAAGTGGAATGTAGGTATGTTTTAATGATACTTAGCAAAATGCATAAATACTGACTAAACTGAAGATTAATTTTTGCAAATTTGTTCTGTTGTTTGTATTTAAGGAAATATTTAGAATACATAGTTTAGTCTTCATGTTAAAATACTTTAGCTTCATCATTCCTATTTGCTCATATTTCATATTTTTATGGAAAATTTATTTTATTAAAATAATATCTACTTGAAATTCTCATCAGTTCAGTTCAGTTGCTCAGTTGTGTCCAGCTCTTTGTAACACCATGGACTGCAGCATGCAAGGCCTCCCTGTCTGTCACCAACTCCCAGAGCCTACTCAATATCATGTCCATCGAGTTGGTGATGCCATCCAACCATCTCATCCTCTATCTTCCCCTTTTCTTCCTGCTTTCAGTCTTTCCCAACATCAGGATTTTTTCCATTGANCAATATCATGTCCATCGAGTTGGTGATGCCATCCAACCATCTCATCCTCTATCTTCCCCTTTTCTTCCTGCTTTCAATCTTTCCCAACATCAGGATTCTTTCCATTGAATCAATTTTTCACATCACTATTGGAGCTTCAGTTTCAGCATCAGTCCTTCCAATGAATATTCAGGACTGATTTCCCTTAGGATGGACTAGTTGGCTCTCCTTGCAGTCCAAGGGACTCTCAGGAGTCTTTTTCAACACCACAGTTCAAAAGCATCAATACTTCAGTGCTCACCTTTCTTTATAGTCCAACACTCACATCCATACGTGACTACTGGAAAAACCATAGCCTTGACTAGACGGACCTTTGTTGGCAAAGTAATGTCTCTGCTTTTTAATATGCTGTCTAGGTTGACCAAAGCTTTTCCTCCAAGCAGCGAGCATCTTTTAATTTCATGGGTGCAGTCAGCATCTGCAGTGATTTTGGAACCAAAAAATAAAATAAAATCTGTCAGTTTCCATTGTTTCCCCATATATTTGCCACAGGGACCATATGCCATCATCTTAGTTTTCTGAATGTTGAGTTTTAAGCCAACTTTTTCACTCTCCTCTTTCATTTTCATCAAAAGGCTCTTTAGTTCTTTGCTCTCTGCATTACTAGGAGGCTTTCTTATCTTTCCTTGCTATTCTTTCGAACTCTGCATTCAAATGTGTATATCTTTCCTTTTCGCCTTTGCCTTCAGCTTCTCTTCTTTTCTCAGCTATTTGTAAGGCCTCCTCAGACAACCATTTTGCCTGTTTACATTTCTTTTTCTTAGGGATAGTCTTGATCACTGCCTCCTGTGCAATGTCACAAACCTCCATCCATCGTTCTTCAGGCACTTTGTCTGTGAGATCTAATCCCCTGAATATATTTCTCATTTCCATTGTATAATTGTAAGGAATTTGATTTAGGTCATACCTGAATAGTTCTAGTGGTTTTCCCTATTTTCTTCAGCTTAGGTCTAAATTTGGCAATAAGGAGTTCATGATCTGAGCCACAGTCAGCTTCCAGTCTTGTTTTTGCTGATTTTATAGAGCTTCTCCATCTTTGACTGCAAAGAATATAATCAGTCTAATTTCGGTATTGATCATCTGGCTATGTTCATGTGTAGAGTATTGACCGGTACATTCTCTTGGCAAAACTCTGTAAGCCTTTGACACTTCATTTTGTACTCCAAGGCCAAATTTGCCTGTTACTCCAGGTATCTCTTGGCTTCCT
The DNA here is from genome assembly GCA_006410615.1 of Neotragus moschatus. Taxonomy (NCBI): domain Eukaryota; kingdom Metazoa; phylum Chordata; class Mammalia; order Artiodactyla; family Bovidae; genus Neotragus; species Neotragus moschatus. The sequence goes on from SJYA01001723.1 coordinate 47,329, forward strand.
ACTTTTGTTTTTCAGTCCCCTATAATGGAAAGGATATCTTTTTTGGGTATTAATTCTAGAAGGTCTTGTAGATCTTTATAGAACTGTTCACCTTCAGCTTCTTCAGCATTCCTGGTCAGGGCATTGATCTGGATTACTGTGATATTGAATAGCTTGCCTTAGAAATGAACAGAGGTCATTCTGTTGTTTTTGAGATTGCATCCAAGTACTGTATTTCACACTCTTTTGTTGACAGTGGTAGCTACTCCATTTCTTCTAAGGGATTCTTGCCCACAATAGTAGATATAATGGCCATCTGTGTTAAGTTCATCCATTCCAGTCCATCTTAGTTCACTGATTCCTAAAATGTCAATGTTCACTCTTGCCATCTCTTATTTGATCACTTCAAATTTGTCTTGATTCATGGACCTAATATAACAGGTTCCTATGCAATATTGCTCTTTACAGCATCAGACATTACTTCCATCAGCAGTCACATCCACAACTGGGTGTTGTTTTTGCTTTGGTTCCATTTCTTCATTCTTTCTGAAGTTATTTCTCCACTGATCTCCAATAGTATATTGGGTACCTACTGACCTTTGGAGTTCATCTTTCAGTGTCCTATCATACTGCATTTTCATATTATTCATGGTATTCTTAAGGCAAGAATACTGAAGTGGTTTACCATTCCCTTCCCCAGTGGATCACTTTTTGTTAGAACTCTCCACAATGACCAGTCCATCTTGAGTCGCCCTACATGGCATGGCTCATAGTTTCACTGAGTTAGACAAGGCTGTGTTCCATGTGATCAGTTTGGTTAGTTTTTGTGATTGTGGTTTTCATTATGTTTACCCTCTGATGGAGAAGGATAAGAGGCTTATGGAAACTTATGAAATTCCCATGAATGACTTCTACTATCTAATAAAATTCACTCCTTTACATCTTTCTGTATGAACTTTTAAAATACCTAAATATATACACAGATTCTCACTTTTAAAGCAAGATATTAATCCCTCATAGCATAATTACAAATGAGCTGCCCATGGGAAAAGCCATTGAAAGATTCTGGTAGATATTTCAAAAACAAAAATTCAGGTGTTTAAATCATCAAATGCTTCTAAAATTTAAGTTTTCTAACAAGCATAATAAGCATTTCTGCCCTCTCCCAACATATATGCAATATATTTGTTCATCTAAAAAATTATCAAAAGCAATCTTAATCCAAACTGTTTCTTGGACAAACATTGCTTTGTTGTTGTTCAGTTGCTTAGTCATGTTTGAGTCTTTGAAACCCCATGGACTGCAGCACCCAGGCTTCCCTTTCCTTCACCATCTCCTAAAGTTTGGGCAAACTCATGTCCATTGAGTCGGTGATGTCATCCAGCCATCTCCTCCTCTATTGCCCCCTTCACCTCCTGTTCTGTCTTGTACAGCAAAAGGGTTTTTTCCAATGAGTTGGCTCTTTGCATCAGGTGGCCAATGTATTCAAGCTTCAGCTTCAGCATCAGTCCTTCCAGTGATATTCAGGATTGATTTCCTTTAGGACTGACTGGTTTGTTCTCTTCACAGTTCAAGCAACTCTCGGAAGAGTCTTCTGCCACACCATAGTTCAAAAACATCAGTTCTTCAAAGCTCAGCCTTGTTATGGTCCAGTTCTCACATCACATGTACACGCTACTGGGAAAGCCATAGCTTTGACTAGATGGACCTTTCTTGGCAAATTGATGTCTCTTCTTTTTAATACATTATCTAGATTTGTCATAGCTGTTCTCCAAACACTAGTTATTGTTTAATCAATCTACTCTTTTACTCAGCAACATACAATGAGAAGCTCAGTTTGGCCAGTAATTCTTTTGTCACCATAGCAGATACGTACTTAATAAATGGTGTTGATCACCTGAGATGGAAAAAAATAAAATACAATAAAAATAAATGATGCTGATCATTGGTAACAAAAGAAAGTGCTCTGCCTTCTTGTAGCCCCCAGTATATTAAAATGCTGTTAAAAGTTTACAATCATGAAATAAGTACTACAGCAATGATTTGTAAAGTACAAAAAAAGCAAATAGAAGAGGGTAAATATCTTTGCTTAAAAAAGAGAGAAATCAACGATAAATAATAATAGTTTAGAAGAACATCAATTACAGAGTGAAAGGGGATGGCATTCCAGGCAAAAACCATTGCAGGTTCTACAGCACTGACATTTCAGAGGAACAGGTCACTCATGAAAAAAGAACTGTTTGTGGGATGACAATCCATATCCATGCCAGTCATAATGTAAAGTGAACAGTCACAATTTAACACAGATTGGAAAATTCTACTTTAAAATGAATGCATGTTACCTTTTAGCAGTAGTAGGTACAAGAGACCTGGGTTCAATCCCTGGGTTGGCAAGATCTTCTGGAATAGGAAATGGTGACCCAATCCAGTATTCTTGCCTGGAAAATTCCACAGACAGAGGAGCTTGACAGGCTGCAGATCATGGGGCTGCAAAGAACTGGATATGACTTAATGACTGAGCCCATACACACACACACTGGATGAATAGAAATCAAAGAAATGTACATCTAAAGAAAATCTGAGCTATTTCTTTGGTATATTCATCAAATATTTTCCAAAATTAGAAATAAATTTATACTTAAAGCCATATACCTTGCATCAAATTCATTATTGCCCCTTTTCAGGTAGGATATTTTAATAAAAATTGACTAAATTTTACATTTGTAAGATTCCTTTAATTACTTTTTAAAAGATATTAAACCTAGTATTTTTACTTTTCAAAATGGCAACACAAGGAGGAATGGGCGATTGAAAGGTACAAAGTTAGCAATCAGGACATACTAGAAAGGAGCTTTGAGTATTTGCAACTATTTCTAGCAGTTATGGAAACTTGATGAATTAAATATTAATTTTTTAATATTTAAAACTATTTTATACATGGGAAATTACATAGTACTAATGTTACCTTTTTTTTTTTTAATATTACCACATAGGGACTGTTTCTATGCCATTAGTTCTATAGGCCATTCATGAATAAAATCAGTAAATTAAATTTAATTCTCAGTTCTTTTAGATATTCACCAAACTCAGCAATAATTTAAGCGAGGACACAAGATTTGTATAAAGAATTGTAGGCTCTCAGGCTTCACCAGATGATAAATCTTTTTCATATCTTTCATGTCACTACTTGACTTTTTTAATACATACAATAATATCATAACAAGTTTTAATAGCCTTATCTGATAATCCTAACATTTATGTCAGTTCCATGTCATTTTACAATGAGAGAGATTTTCTCTTTCTTGTAGGTGATGTTTTCCTACTTCTTTCCTGTCCTCATAATTTTTATAGAACACAAGATACTGTGAATCTAGCCTTTTTGGATATTAATACTTTTATGTTCCTATAAATATTCTTCAGCTTTGCCCAGAGATGAAGTTGGGTGAAACAATTTGATTCTATCAGGTATTTCTTCCAAGATATGTTAGGTGAGAATAGAACGTGTTCAGTCTAGAGTTAGGGCTTCCCTGATAGCTCAGTAATTGTTATTTAATATATCATATTTTGTGTGCCTTGTTTTTATTTGTTTTGGGTAAAAGAATAAATCCAGTATCTTTTCTTAAAGTATTTTTTTTTGAGAGAGGAGTTACTAGCTTTTATTTTATTTTTTTTAACTGAACTGAACAATTTTTAATAACATGGTTGCTATCTTTTTTTTTTAATTTTTAATTTTTTTCCATCTCAGGTGTACGAGTTCCCAATCTTGAACCCTCCCCCCACCTCCCACCCCATATCAACTCTCTGGATCATCCCCGTGCACCAGTCCCAAGCATCCTGTATCCTGTATTGAATATAGACTGACGATTTGTTTCTTACATNTTTTTAATTTTTAATTTTTTTCCATCTCAGGTGTACGAGTTCCCAATCTTGAACCCTCCCCCCACCTCCCACCCCATATCAACTCTCTGGATCATCCCCGTGCACCAGTCCCAAGCATCCTGTATTTTTAAAAAATTATTTTTATTGAAGTATTATGGTTGTTCAGTCATTAAGTCATGCCAGACTCTTTGCAGCTCCATGGACTGCAGCATGCCAGGCTTCCCTGTCCTTCACTCTCTCCTGGAGTTTGCTCAAACTCATGTCCATTGAATCAGTGATGCCATCCAACCATCACATTCTCTGTTGCCTCCTTCTCCTCTTGCCCTCAATCTTTCTCAACATCAGGGTCTTTTCTGAGTGGGGTATTTTCTAGTGAGTGGGCTCTTTGCATCAGGTGGCCAAAATACTGGAGCTTCAGCTTTAGCATCATCCTTCCAACGAATATTCAGGGTTGATTTCCTTTAGAATTGACTGATTTGATCTTTATGTCCAAGGGACTCTCAAGAGTCTTCTCAAGCATCACAGTTCGAAAGCATCAATTCTTCAGTGCTCAGCCTTCTTTATGGTCCAATTCTCACATCTGTACATGACTACCAGAAAATCCATACCTCTGACTAGGTAGAAGTTTGTCAGCAAAGTGATGACTCTGCTTTTTAATACATTGTCTAGGTTTGTCACAGCTTTTCTTTCAAGGGGCTTCCCTTTCAAGGGGCTTCCCTGTTGCTCAGTTGGTAAAGAATCTGCCTGCAGTGCAGGAGACTCCAGTTCGATTCCTGGGTCAAGAAGATACACTGGAGAAGGGATAGGCTACTCACTCCAGTATTCTTGGGTTTCCCTTGTGGCTCAGCTGCCAAAGAATCTGGCTGCAATGTGGGACACCTGGGTTCAATTCCTGGGTTGTGAAGATCCCCTGGAGAATGGAAAGGCTACCAACTCCAGTATTCTGGCCTGGAGTATTCCATGGACTGTATAGTCCATAGAGTGGCAAAGAGTCGGATACAACTGAGCTACTTTCACTCACTTCTCCCAAGGAGCAAATGTCTTTTAATTTCATGGACACAGTCACCATCCACAGTGATTTTGGAGGCCAAACAAATAAAGTCTGTCACTGTTTCTGTTGTTTTCCCATTATTTGGCATGAAGTGATGGGGCCAGATGGCACGAAGTAATGGGGCCAGGTGCCATGACCTTAGTTTTCTGAATACTGAGTTTAAACCAGCCTTTTTACTCTCCTCCTTCACCTACATCAAGAGGCTCTTTAGTTCCTCTTCATTTTCTAACATTAAAGCGGTATATTATCTGCATATCTGAGGTTATTGATATTTCTCCCAGCAGTCTTGATTCTGGCTTGTGCTTCATCCAGCATGGTATTTTTCATGATGTACTTTACATATAAGCTAACTAAGCAGGGTGACAGTATACAGCCTTGATATATATTTTGAACCTTTCCCAATTTTGAACCAGTTCATTGTTCCACGTCCAGTTCTAACTGTTGCTTCTTGTCCTGCATACAGGTTGCTCAGGAGACGGGTATGGTCTGGTGTTTCCAAGTGGATGTTGGCAATTTGAGGTCTGGTTCCTCTGCCTTTCTAAATCCAGTTTTTACATCCGGAATTTCTCTGCTCACATACTTCTTAAGCCTAGCTCAAAGGATTTTGAGCATAATCTTGCTTTAATGTGAAGTGAGTGCAGTTGTACAGTAATTCAAACATTCTTTGTCATTGCCTTTCATTTGGATTGTAGTGAAAACTGACCTTTTCCAGTCCTGCGGCCACTGCGGAGTTTTCCAAATTTGCTGACACATTTCCAAGTTTGCAGTACTATAACAGCATCATCTTTTAGGATTTGAAATAGCTCACCTGGAATTCCATCACCTCTACTAGCTTTAATGCTTCCTATGGCCCACTTGACTTCACACTCCAGGATGTCTGGCTCTAGTTGAGTGACCAGATAATCATGATAATCCAGGTCAAGACCTTTTTTGTACAGTTCTTCTGTATATTCTTCCCACCTCTTCTTAATTTCTTCTGCTTCTGTTACGTCCTTGCCATTTCTTTCCTTTATCGTGCCCATCTGTGTATAATTGACTAACAATATTGGTTTCATGGGTACAGCATATTGATCTGATATTTTTATAGATCATTTTCCATATAAAGTTATTATCAAACACTGGCTATACAACAGTACTGTATGTTATATGCTTATAACTATTTTATTTTGTATCTCTTAAATCCTTTCACCTGTTATGCTTCTCTCCTCAGCCGTCTCCCCTCTAATAATCCAGTTGCTTTTATTTCATCAAGCTAGAAATTGAACTAACCTATTTAACTATTTTAAGACTACATGTCATCCAGTTGATATTCACACTTAAAATATTTTTTGTTGTATAAGAAAACTCTTGCATTTATTACAAGGTCTTGCATCTAGAATCATAGAAAAAATAAATCATGTCAGAACCAAGTTTTCTATGCTAAAACTCTGTTTTGCTTATTTAAAAGAAAAAGATCTGCATATATACCCTAAAATGATTGCTGTTTCTCTAAATTTTGGAGCATGGACCATATTGTGACACAGGCAGACAAGTTTCATGTGAATACTGGCCTCAAATACCCTAGCAAACAACCAAAATTCTCTTTTTAAAAGTGGAAATTTAAATCTATTTAATCATTTAAAAGTGTACTATAATAATTGCCAGGATTGTCTTCCATAAATCATAAGAGAGATCATTGTAGCTTAAACAAATGAAGCAATCATTTAACTTATAATTTAGCAATGGTTTATTGAACTGTGCAATAGTCTCCATTAGAAAAGCTTATTTCATGCTTCTCCATGTCTTCCAATAACAGAGAGATTTTTCTTCTGTGTCAGTATGGGTTCCTTATATTTATGTTAAGTTATCCAACAGACAAGCTCTGATGGTAGAAGACAGAAGAGTAGGAGGAGTGGGAACATGGACCTGAAAGGGGACAGAGTGCCTACTTCATAAATGTTTATTGATTGGCAAATATTTTTAATTTGCAGTATTTTTAAAGTGAGTGAGTTTAACATATGAAATTATTCATTAAAAGTGTATGTTTTTCTTTTCCTAATAAGCCCGTCAAGTGATGTTTATATTTTGTATTGATTTGTAAATCCAATTTGCATAGTAAAGGCATTCACACCTGTCAAATATGAATCTGATATTTTTGCAATTTGTTGTTAGTATCTTGTATTTGTGATGTTTAAATACTCAGAGCTTCATTTTTACGTTAGAATTTTAAATTACTTTTTATTTATGAATTTTCCTCTTGAAGCTTTCAAATGATGTTACATTCAAAAATGTTATAATCTTTTAATTATTTAATTTATTTTAATGAGTGATTATGTCTGTAAAATTTGTTTATTTTGAGATAATTGGTTAATTGCCTCAGAATAATGCATTGAATAATTTAAGAAATATGGCAACTAAGAACGATGCAGCACATGAGATTCATTTTAGTGATTTGACCTTAGATAGTTGTGGAAACGGATTATCTGATTTACGTAAAGCTTCTGCATTTGAGGCCAGGCCTAAAGTGAACAAAGCAGGAAGTTCAGAATGGAAGAGAAAGATAAAATAGTGGCACCTAAGACAAACTAGAACCTACAATGGTTAAATGGAGCTCACTTAAATGTCTCACTATTTTGAAACACCCAAGTTTCATGAGGTTTGAGATTTGCAGGAGAAACACACCATGTGTCATGGAGTTAATGTACACCTAAAAATTGGGCTTTCCTGTTGGCTCAGTGGTAAAGAATCCGCCTGCCAATGCAGGAGATGAAGGTTTGATCCATAGGTCGGGAAGATCCCCTGGAGGAGAACAGGGTCCACCCAAGTCATGTCTGAGCCTCAGCGACCCCATGAACTGCAGCCTACCGGGCTCCTCCATCCATGGGATTTTCCAGGTAAGAGTACTGGAGTGGGGTGCCATTGCCTTCTCTGGAAATCTTTTCTACTGGCTTTAAAAGGTACATATACTTCCCTCAAAGTAACTGACTCAAACATTTGACTATAAAACTCTGTGAATACATACCTTTTGGATAACAGTATAGTAAGGCAATTCTTTATGGTGTATGAAGTTTTTAACATAAACTTTCCTTAGTCAGCAGTAATCCCATTCAGTATGAAAAGTGAGGTTAGGTATTTCCAAAACTGTTACTGGAAAACTGAACCCAAATGCAATCAATATACCTGGAAAATGCACATCACATGCAAGACAATAAACAGAACATTAAAAAAAATCATAGACAACATTTAAATAGCAACCCACTCCAGCATTCTTGCCAGGGAAATTCTATGGACAGAGGAGCCTGATGGGCTACAGTCCATGGGGCCACAGAGTCAGTTACAACTTAGCAACTAAATAGCAACAAAGCTCTGAAATCAGGGCAACTAGGACAAAATATCTGCTGCTGCTGGCAAGTCGTTCAGTCGTTTCCGACTCTGCGCAACCCCATAGATGGCAGCCCTCTAGGCTCCTCTGTCTCTGGGATTCTCCAGGTAAGAAGAATACTGGAGTATTCTTACCATTACCTTCTCCAATGCATGAAAGTGAAAAGCGAAAGTGAAGTCGTTCAGTCGTGCCCGACTCTTAGAGACCCTATGGACTGCAGCCTACCAGGCTCCTCCGTCCATGGAATTTTCCAGGCAAGAGTACTGGAGTGGAGTGCCATTGCCTTCTCTGAGAACAAAACATCTGGCAAGAACTAAATAAGCTATAGGCCTCATTTTCTGCTAGTGCTTGTCTTCAGTGATGTGTTTGTCCAAAATTCAGTTCAATTCAGTGCAGCCACTCAGTCGTGTCCAGCTCTTTTTGACCCCATGGATTGCAACTTGCCAGGCCTCCCTGTCCATCACCAACTCCCAGAGCTTACTCAAACTCATGTCCATCGAGTTGATGGTGCCATCCAACCATCTCATCCTCTGTCGTCCCCTTCTCCTCCCGCCTTCAATCCAGTCACAGCATCAGGGTCTTTTCAAATGAGTCAGTTCTTCACATCAGGTGGCCAAAGTATTGGAGTTTCAGCTTCAGCATCAGTCCTTCCAATGAATATTGAGGACTGATTTCCTTTAGGTTATATCTCCTTACAGTTGAAAGGACCCTCAAGAGTGCTCTCCAACATCACAGTTCAAAAGCATCAGATTCAGAGATTGGTGAAAGAGAAGGTCTGTCTGATGCTCACTGAACTGTGGTCTGGATGCTGCTCTGCTTCCAATCGGCTTATCAGCACATGGGTGAACAGTGTACATGAAGAGCAACAGCATCTGATGCCTAGCACTGTATGCTGAATGTGGAGGAAAGTGGGTGCTGTTAAAAGGTACCTTCCATTATATCTGTCATCTTCTGTATATTGCTCAAATTTTGTTATTCTAATCACTTTTCCTCTTAGTATTTGTCTGTATAGTGGTACTTTGGTTTAGTAGAAGTTGATCTTAGACCATGGGTTTAAAAATCCCCTTTATTTCGGTTTAGTTGCTCAGTCATGTCCAACTCTTTGCAACCCCTTGGACTGTAGCCTGCCAGGCTCCTCTGTCTAAGGGGATTTTCCAGGCAAAAATACTAAACGGGGTTGGCATGCCCTCCTCCAGGGGATCTTCCCAACTCAGGGATCAAACCCAGGTCTCCAGCATTGCAGGCAGATTCTTTACTATCTGAGCCACCAGGGAAGCCCTATTTCAGTTATAGGCCACATAATAACTCTGAAACACAGCTCTCCTAAACTTCAAGGAGTTAACCTTAAACCTTTCCAGCCCCTTACCTATCATATTGAATTAATCTCCAAATTCCTTTACCCATCCTTTGCTTTATTTTTTTTTCTTTTATCCATCAATTCAGTTGATGGATTTAAAAAATTTTTTAATTCTTATTTTTTTTTAATTCAATTTTTAAAAAATTCTTACAACAGCTGGTGTAACCAGTATTCTATTTTCCCTCTTATGATTGCCTCCAATCCATCTGCCTGATTTATATTTTTTACTTTTGTCTGTCTTCCAGTCTTTCCTATATATTCAAAAACATAATGTCTCTGAACAAACCATTGAGTAATCCTCCACTCCTTTTTTTTGAAATGTTGTCACTTCCTAAACTGACATTTAAGATTTTCTACAAATTAACTATATTTCATAAACCCTTAAATTCACATGCCCATCTCCTCTTCAAAGAGCTTTCTTTGGTCTCCAGAATTTAACATTTCAGTGGAGGAAAGATAGGTGGCTCGGATATGAATCTATCATAGAAATACAAGTTTGACCAAGCAAACCATTTCATGTGTGTATGTATGTATAGAAAATTGTGTGTGTATGTATGTTTGTAATAGATCTTATCTGTATATGCTTTAGAAAAAATCAGAAAATAGAAAAACATATATTGCAATAAATATTTCAACAAATATGCCTTTTATTATTCTCATTTTGGTAGACTGGCATCCCATGATGAAGAGGGGACCCATAGATGTAAAACAGCCTTTTTAGACTCATAGCCACTGTTTTCAGAGATATAGTGCTCATGTGTAGCGTTGAGATGTTTTCGGTAATTTTGATAATATAGCAAATTATCAGAAATTAAAAGGATTCAGGGGAAAAGATATTCCTAGTAGTAGTTGTGATGATTTTCTTTGTGTTTTAAGTCTTTGAAAATCAGGAGGCCAGAAAAAAATATGAAAAGCAGAGAAGTCTCAATTACCCTGACATACATTTCCAGGCTCATTCTTAAACACTTATCTAATCTGGTCTAGATTCCTATCAAATTGACAAATAGCTGCCTTGAAAAGATCTTAAAGTTTTCTTCAGAGAAGGAAACATATTGATATGATTAAGAAGTCAAATCAGAGACTTGCAACATATAAAAGGGGGGGGGGGCAGAAAAAGTATAGAAAAGCATCCAGTTCAGTTCAGTCGCTCGGTTGTGTCCGACTTTGTGACCCCATGGACTGCAGCAAGCCAGGCCTCCCTGTCCATCACCAACTCCCAGAGTTCACTCAGACTCAGGTCCATTGAGTCACTGATGCCATCCAACCATCTCATCCTCTGTCTTCTCCTTCTCCTCCTGCCTTCAATTGTTCCCAGGGTCTTTTCAAATGAATCAGTTCTTCCCATCAGGTGGCCAAAGTACTGGAGCTTCAGCTTCAGCATCAGTCCTTCCAATGAATATTCAAGACTGATTTCCTTTGGGGTGGATGGGTTGGATTTCCTTGCAGTTCAAGGGACTCTCAAGAGTCTTCTCCAACACTACAATTCAAAGGCACCAGTTCTTAGGTGCTCAATTTTCTTTATGATCCAATTCTCACATTCATACATGACTAGTGGAAAAATAATAGTTTTGACCACACAGACCTTTGTTAGCAAAGTAATGTCTCTGCTTTTTAATATGCCATCTAGGTTGGTCATAACTTTGCTTCCAAGGAGCAAGGGTCTTTTTATTTCATGGCTGCAGTCAGCATCTGCAGTGATTTTGGAGCCCCCCAAAAATAAAGTCTCTCACTGTTCCTACTGTTTCCCCATCTATTTGACATGAAGTGCCATCAGTAAAATTTTAAAAGCTGCTACTTGGGTAACTAGTAAAGAGAAATATAACAACAGATATTACTAAATAGGTAGTAAATAAATTTATCATTTTCTTTTTCCTTCTCACATTGCTCAAACTGTCAATTTGTATCAGAAAACCCAAATAAGACATATGAGGGATAAGGAAACAAAATTTCAGCAAAAAATGAGGAAAATATGAGCAATTGATCGCTTAAATTATTTGGATATGTTTAAATTCCTGGCTCCTGTGTTTTCAAGACTAGAGTATTTTCAACTACCTCAAGTTATTAGAAAGTTATCAGCAACAATTATTTTTTTATAAATAAATAAAGTGTAGAGGAGGACACTGAGCCTGGAAATGCCAAAGTAGAGTTTTTGTTCCATGAGATAAAATCATGTCTGTTTTCATAACTTTGCTTCATATTTAACAGATACTCCTGAACATCTATTCCAGGCTCTGACCTACAAAATGGAGATAAAAAGGATATGTGGGGCTGACCTAAGACAATATATTTGTAGTGAATGTAGGTTTGTGAGATTGTGTATAACAGAAACTGAGTTCTCATGTAGAGATAAGTACAATGTGCTGCCCAGGGAGAAAGTAATCAATTTTCACTGTAGGAAACACACAAATAAGACCTACATAAGAAATGGCATCATAACACATAAGGAGATATCTGAAGGACAGAGGAAGCAGCATTAAATGAATCCTGAATATCTATTGCTTATTCTAAGAATAATGGGAGTGACTAGACAATAGGACTCATGTGAAATACAGAAGGAGAAAGAGACAGGAGATAAGGTTGTTAAATTAATTTGGGATAAGATTCTATATGTCACACCAAGAAGTCTGTTTTAACCTCAAGACCTTTGATATAAGGAAAAGAAGGGTAAAAATACCATTTTTTCCTGGGCATGGTATCAATTTGTTGTTTTATGTTGTTAAGTTGCTCAGTTGTGTCCAACTCTTTTGCAATGCCCTGGACTGTAGCCCATCAGGCTCCTCCATCCATGGGATTCTCCAGGCAAGAATACTGGAGTGGGTTGCCATTGCCTACTCCAGGGGATATTTCTGACACAGGGATTGAACCTGGGGCTCCCCCATCCATGTCTCCTGCATTTCAGGTGGATTCCTTACAGTTGAGCCACCAGGCAAGCCCTATGGTGCTAATAAATATCACTTATTTTGTACACCTGTCACTCACACAAACATGGCGACATGGGCTTACAAAATGGATGTTGGAGCCACTTGACTGGCTTTTGGTTTGGCACCTAAAAAGTGGGGACAGATACACACACACAAAGACATGGACTCGCAGCAGCTGTGCCTGTGCCAGCCAGGTGGAGGGAGGGGACAGCTGGGTAAAAGGCAACCCCTGTGACTCTATGCCAGCTGACATTCCTTAGTCCAAAGCGCCAAGGAGCCTGGAACAGTAGAAGTTACGCTGTGTGCTGGCTGAGGAGCCAGGAAAGGTTTCTGTAGGCCATTGCAAGGAGTTCAAATTTTTATCCCTAGATAGCAGTACATCACTGCGTTTTTAAAAGTAGTTCAGTAATGAGTTTGTGGAAGATACTTCAGTAGTATGGGTGAAAAGGATTACTTGAGCCAAGGGCAAACAGTGTAGAGACACCAATTTAGATAACATTAGCATTTAGGCAATAGTTGTTTTAAAGCAGTGAGTCAGCCTTTCGAAGTGAAGGTGAGATGCACAGGAATGCCATTGGTCAGCCTGTTTAGTAGAGTTTAGTCAGAACTGGAAGGGATGCAGCCATGGAGAATGGGTGGAGGGTGAAAAGGCAATGCTAGGTGTGCATAGTGATTTTTTTAGATTACAACAGGGTTTTTGCATTATATAATCCTCATGCTTTTATTGTCACATTTTACATTTGCAGAAGAAACTGAGACTTAGAAAATTTAAGTTATTCAGATCAAATTTAATAAGCATTTCATAGGAAAACCAGAATGTGAAACTCTTCTAATTCTTTAGTATTCTTTCACTAGAATGCATGGAAGAACAAAAGCAAACAAAAACATTCAAAACTGTATAAGCAAAGAAAGTCAGAGGATATTTATGGTTTATGAAAAAACTACAGTATTCACAGTTGTAAGTCATTTTCCTGATTTTATATGGCCTACTAGTAACCAAGAAGTAAAGGATGATTTGGTATTCGCTTTTGCCAAACTCTGAGCCTAAAGTGGCCATTATTTTTGTAAATAAAATGTTATTGGGACTTGGCCAAATCTAATTCATTTACTTATTATCTGTGGCTTTTCTTGAGTTCTAATGACAGAGTTCAGTTGCAGCAGTAATTTATGCTTAGCCAAGCCTAAAATATTTACCCTCTGGATCACTACAGAAAAATATTACTGAACTTTAATTTTGACCATTTACTGTACTACCTAACAATTTGTATTTTATGTAATCAGTTCTTAAATATATTGAAATATAATCGCATATCACTGGTTGTATATTAAAGGAGTAGAAGCTAACAAGGGTGATAAAAGAAACAGGAAATTTCATGTTTACTTAGAAGGAGATGTAAAATATTTCCATATTTGAAAATATGATTGCAGTTACTGTTATTTGTCCTCAACTTCTCTATTCCAGTGATTTGCTTTTTTATTTTATCTCTTCTGTTATTGGTTGTTATATCTAAAAAGTCTTTACTGTATCTAAAGTAACAAAGAATTCCTATTATCTATTTTCTGGAAGCTTTATCATATTTCTGTTTTAAGTTTAGATCTGGGACCCACACTGTGCTGATTTTTGTTTTGTTTTGTTTTTAACTGTGGCTAATATGAATCAGTGAGTCTGTTTCACTCTCTCTTTTTCTTATGAATACACAACTGTACATGTATCATGTTTTCAAAAGTCCATTCTGCCTCCATTTGGTGGTTGTTTCATTGTTTAGTTGTTAGTCATTTCTGAGTCTTTGCAAACCCACGGACTGCAGCATGCCAGGGTCCCCCATCCTGTCCTTTACTATCTCCAACGGTTTGTTCAGATTCACGTCCTTTGAGCCAGTAATTCTGTCTAACCATCTCATCCTCTGCCTCCCTCTTCTCCTTCTGCCTTCAGTCTATCCCAGAATCAAGAACTTTTCCAACGAATTGACTCTTTGCATCAGATGACCAAAGTATTGGAGCTTCAGCTTCAGTATCAGTCCTTCCAATGAATATTCAGGGTTGATTTCCTTTAGGATTGACTGGTCTCATCTCCTTGCAGTCCAAGTCTTCTCCAGCACCACAGTTTGAAAGCATCAGTTATTCAGTGCTCTTCTTTATGGTCCAACTCTCACTTTTGGTACCTATCATAGACTGAATTGTGTTTCCCCAGAATTCATATGTTGAAACCCTAATCCCCATTGTGACTATAATTGGAGACAGTCTGTTTAGAGTGTTTGTGAAACAAAATGAGATTTTAAGACTCAGGCTATGATCCAATAAGACCTACATCCTTATAAGAAGAGAATGAGATGCCAGAGCCATTTTTCTCTCCACACTGGCACCATGCGAAGGTCGTGTGAAGACACAACAATGCAGCCACCTGCAAGCTGGAGAGCCTTCACCCAAAAATTACCCTGCTCACACCTTGATGTTAGGCTTCCAGTCTCCAGAACTGTGAGGAAAACACATTTTTGTTCTAGGAGCCACTCAGTCTGTGTATTCTGTTATGGTAGTCCAGATAGCCTGCAATAGCATCCTTGCCAAATATTAACTGATCAGATATATGCGTTGTATTTCTACTCTGAACCATTGATATATTTGTTAAATCTTATTTCAAAGAACAGTCTGCTGATTAACATGGCTTTATCATAACGCTTGAAATCAAATAGTATGAGTCATCCAACTTTGTTCAGATTTTTTAAATTATTTTTTTACCTGATTCCTTACTTTTTCATACAAGTTCTAGATTCAATTCAAAATCCATTCTGGGATTTAATTATGATTGTGTTTAATCTGTAGATGAGTATCAGAAAGATTTACAGCTTAACTATATTGAGTTTTTCAATCAATGAATACAGAACATCTTTCCATTTATTTGTCTTTTTAAATTTCTTTCATCAATGCTTTATAGTAGGCATACATTATATTTGATTAGAATGTATGAAAAGTGAGTCACTCAGTCATTTCTGACTCTTTGTGACACCATGGATTGTAGCTCACTAGGATCCTCTGTCTGTGAAATTCTCCAGGCAAGAATACTGGAGTGGGTAGCCTTTCCTTCTCCAAGGGATCTTCTTAGTCCAGGGATCGGACTTGAGTTTCCTGCACTGGAAGTAGATTCTTTACCATCTGAGCCACCAGGGAACTCTAATCCATACCATGAAATCCATTCCATGAAATCCATAATTATTTCATGTTTTCAATGTACTTTAAAAAGTTGCAAATAGTATACTTTAAAAATGTAAATTTCCTATCATTCATTGAGAGTATAGAGATTTTTAAATTTGTTATCTTTATATCAACCTGTCCTCACTGCTTTGATTATTATGATTAATTAAATATTCTACTTATGAGTCATCATTATTTTATTGTTTCACATTTATTTTTTTTTAGTTTTATTGAGATATATAATTGATGTACATTACTGTGCAGGTTTAATACATACAGCCTGATGGTTTGAGTTACATGTATTTTGAAAGAATTACTGCAATAGGTTCAGATAACATTTAGCATATCATATAGATGTAATAAAAAAAGGAAAGAAGGAAAGAAAAATATGTCTCCTTGTCTTTACAACATTCCTATGTATTATACAGCAATGTTAACTGTAGTCAGCATGTGATAATTCATATCCTAAGTCCTTTTTTATTTTATAATTGGAAGTTTGTAGCTTTGATCACCTTCTTCCGATTCCCCTTCCCTCCACCCTGTACCTCTGGTGACCACAAGGCTGATCTCTTTTTCTATGAGTTTGTTTTTTTTTTTTTCAATTCCACACTTGAGTGAGCTCCTGCAGTATCTGGCTTTCTCTGTCTCACTTATTTCACTTAGGTTTATGACTTCAAAGTTTATCCATGTTGTCATGAATGGTAAGATTTCCTTAGATTTTATGGCTGAATAATATTCATATTTAATCTTTATCTCGAAGATCCACAAAGTGTCAGACATGACTTAGTGACTAAACAGCGACAATCTTTATCTCACAACTTCATCATCAAGAGACACTTAGACTGTTTCCTTGTTTTGGCTTTTATGATTAAGTCTGTGATGAACATGGGGTGCAGATATATTTTCTGGTTAGATTTTGTTTGTTTGTTTGTTTGTTTTATTTGATGTATTCCCAAAGATGGAATTACTGGATCACATACTAGCCTTATATTTTTTTTGTGGAAACTTCATACTGTCGTCTTTAATGTCTGTACCAATTGACAGTTACACTAGCAGTACACAAGGGTTCTCCTCCATATCTTTACTGGCATTTTGTAATCTCTTGTCTTTTTGATGCTAGCCATTCCAACAGGTGTGAGGTGATATTTCATTGTGGTTTTAATTTGCATTTTTCTAATGACTGGTGATGTTGAGCATCTTTCCACATATATCTTGGGCATTTGTGCATTCTTTGAAAAATGTACGTTCTTTGGAAAAATGTCAGTTAAGGTCCTTTGCCCATTTTTAATTGCTTTTTATTCTTTCAATTTTTGTCTTTTATAAAAACAACAGAATAAGGATGTTGTAAAGTTTCTTGGTAATATAGCACTTTACTAAGACATAAAACAATCTCTACTTATCCCTATCTAACTTTATGCTCAAAAATGTGTTGATGTTTTGCTATATATAGTACTGTTTCTATTCTGGAACTTACAAACATAAAGACTATGATACTATAACAACTGCCTAGCATGTCATTGTAACTTAAAATGTGACAGTTAATGATTGGGGGTGAAGTAAAACAAAAGGGGCAGGGGAGCTACCAGAGAATGTGAACACTTGAGAAGAGTCCTAAAAATGAATATCAACAACTGAACAGAAGAAAGAACAGAATTTCAAAGAATGATAGGTATATCCAGTATTGCAAAATTATGGAAATGCGTATTACTTTTTCTGAAATTTTAACCTATTTATTTATAAATATGATGTGTATGCCATGTTTTGTTGGAGAGGGAACAATTAGTATGGAAAGGTGGGAAGGATCAATGAATGGAAGGCCTTCCTTTCAATACAGATAATTTAATTTTACTTGTTTTTTATTTTACTTTATTTTTTTTTATTTTACTTTACAATACTGCATTGGTTTTGCCATACATTGACATGAATCCACCATGGGTGTACATGAGTTCCCAACACAGATTATTTAAATGCATAAAACAGCAAAAAAAAAAAAAAAAAAGNTCCTTTCAATACAGATAATTTAATTTTACTTGTTTTTTATTTTACTTTATTTTTTTTTATTTTACTTTACAATACTGCATTGGTTTTGCCATACATTGACATGAATCCACCATGGGTGTACATGAGTTCCCAACACAGATTATTTAAATGCATAAAACAGCAAAAAAAAAAAAAAAAAAGCAGTTATTCTGAAGGAGTATACTGAATCGGAGAGAGAATATGAAAGGGGCAGATTAATACAGTGTGCTGTGCTTAGTTGCTCAGTCATGTCTGACTCTGTGCAACCCCATGGACTGTAGTCAGTCAGGCTCCTCTGTCCTTGGGGATTTTCCACGCAAGATTACTGGAGTGGGTAGCATATCCCTTCTCCAGGGGATCTTCCTGACTCAGGAATTGACCCAGGGTCTCCTGTATTACAGGCAGATTCTTTACCAGCTGCGCTACCAGGAAAGCACCAGATTAATATGGAGTGGTAGCTAAATGAATGTGAAAGTCAAAGGAAAAGATTGCCTATAATTATTTCAATTGGGCAATAGAGCAATTTCTTTCAAGTTGTATCAGTGAAATCTCTGCTATTTTGATAATAGTATAAGTGAAATTTTGTAATTTTCTTTTTTCACTTAATAATCAATTTTGAATTCCCTGCTATTACAGAAATAGCTTACATACTATTCTAGTAAGTGACTGTACTGTGTTTAGTTAATCTCTGCTTGCCTGCTGAATATTTAATCTCTAGTTTTTCCTCTTAGTAAAAGGAAAACATGCTCTTGCTAAACATCATTGTACTTTTTCTTCATTTTCCATTTTCCTTAATTCAAGAGTGGTAAGTACCAATATGGGGAAAAGAGTTATGAATAGTTTTGGGAGTCTTGAATTTCCTTATTTTCCCATAGTATAGTATAAAAGTTACAGTTTTCACGCAATCTCAATTTTTATCTATTTTATACCTTTTTAAATTAAAATGGCTGGCAGAAAAATTATTTTTGTTTCATTAATATCTACATAAGTAAGGTCATAAAATATCACTAGCATATAAAATAATGAATAATAATTATGCATACCTATATTATTAAAATTGTTTTTTGCACATGATTTTTTTAGTTCAGAATTTCTGTGTTCTTAAGATATATACTGCAATTTAAAAAAACATTGAATAGAATTTAGAGAGCTTCATCATGTAAAATTTAAGCATTACGTTCCTACTCCAACTCCAGGTAAATCCGTAGGGTCAAAAAACAAAAGTATAATTATTTCTAGGGTATGCCAGCTATAAATATCCTTTGGTATGGATTTTTTTTTAAGACAGTATATGATATATTCAGTGTTTGTGTCATGGATGTTTAAGAGATTAAATTATTTTGTCTTTCTTAACACAGATTAAATTTACACAGGAAAAACACCCTGGGGTATGGCTTTTTGCATATTTACCTACAACAGAGGGGTTTTTTGTTGTTTTATTATTAGAGTAAAAAAATTAATAAAACATCTTTAGCTCCTTAGGGAAATAGAGCAATAAAAATGCAAAATAAAAAATATGGATGATTTTACAAGGTTGCTTTATGAAGATGAAATATTCCTGTCCTACTATCTCTAGATAAATGAAATATATCATAGTGAAATAATAATATACATCATTTTATGTATTAGTTCCTAAATATCCATATCAGACAAGTATATATATTATGAAAGCTAATATGAACACATTTAAACTCTGAAAAAGTTTAAATCAAGTGATTGGCTGTTAGAACTGGACATGTAACAACAGACTGGTTCCAAATAAGAAAAGGAGTAGGTCAAGGCTGTATATTGTCACCCTGCTTATTTAACTTCTATGCAGAGTACATTATGAAAAATGCTGGACTGGAAAAGCACAAGCTGGAATTAGGATTGCTGGGAGAAATATCAATACCTCAGATATGCAGATGANACATATATATGGAATTTAGAAAGATGGTAATGTTAACCCTGTATGTGAGACAGCAAAAGAGACACAGATATACAGAACAGTCTTTAGGACTCTGTCGAGAGGGAGAGGATGGGATGATTTGGGAGAATGGCATTGAAACATGTATAATATCTTATAAGAAACAAATCGCCAGTCTAGGGTCAATGCAGGATACAGGATGCTTGGGGCTGGTTTTCTAGGATGATCCAGAGAGATGGTACTGGGAAGAAGGTGGGAATGGGGTTCGGGATTGGGAACATGTGTAAACCCGTGGTGGATCCATGTTGATGTATGGCCAAACCAATACAGTATTGTAAAGTAAAATAAAGTTAAAAAAAAAAAAAAGAATGCTGCATATTTAATAGCTCTTTAAGTTCATCTCTGTTTAAAAAAACATTACTAAATACTAACTTTATTCAGGTATGGTGTGTATAACTAAGACACAGAAGTTAGTAACTCATATTTATTGGTAATTCTTATTGAAAATTCATGTATAGCTTATGATAGTGTTTTAAAACATATAATGGTTATATTTCTAAGTGTTAAATCTATCCTTAAAATGCTAGGGTTGATAATGCATGACAAAACTTTAAAGATGATGTATTTTCTAATTGAGCATAATGGGAAGCTTCTGAGGCAAATAACTTGGCATTGCAGCCACAGATACCAAAATCAGAAACAAGTTGGAGTTAAAGTAACATTACAGCATTGAAACCAGAGAGGAGTATTGGGAAAGCTTGCAAACTTTCATGTACAATATCCTTATAAGGCCTTGGCTAAGAGGCCTACTGATCGAAAGCAAGTGTAACAGAAAACAGTAGAGGCTGATTGCTTTCAGAATTAAAACTTTTTATAAAAAAAAACAAAAAGAAAATTCACAAGTAGAAATGTAGGGTGAACATATTGAAATACTGCAAACGCACTTAGAGTAGGCTGAGACAAGAAAGACTGATTTAAAAAATACTATAGGCAAGCTAAGCAATGATAACTATAAATTTTATGGATCCTTTGGCATTACTTAGAAATTTATTTGGTTAATTGATTTTTAAACATGATTTTTTACAGATTTATACATATTTATTAAATTGTTATTTTGGATTATGTAATTTTAAATAGTAAAATAAAAAGTAAGAGTCCAATTATTTTAATTGACAAAAAATAAACAAGATTTTATATTTAAAATTTCCTGTCTATTTTCTTACTTAAAAGGGAGTTATTATTAATCACCATGAGACTCTGGGTTGTTGTGCTATGTTGTGTTTAACTCTTAGCAGCTCAATGGACTATAGCCTGTCAGCCTCCTCTGTCCATGGGATTTCCCAGGCAAGAATACTAGAGTGGGTTGCCATTTCCTTCTCCAAGAGATCTTCCCAACCCAGTAATCAAACTCTCATCTCCTGCATCTCCTGCATTGTAGGCAGATTACCTCTGAGCCACCAGGAAAGTCTTATGAGACTCTGTAAGTTCAGTTAAATAATTTAATGAAGTTGTATNGCCTGTCAGCCTCCTCTGTCCATGGGATTTCCCAGGCAAGAATACTAGAGTGGGTTGCCATTTCCTTCTCCAAGAGATCTTCCCAACCCAGTAATCAAACTCTCATCTCCTGCATCTCCTGCATTGTAGGCAGATTACCTCTGAGCCACCAGGAAAGTCTTATGAGACTCTGTAAGTTCAGTTAAATAATTTAATGAAGTTGTATCTGACTCTTTGCGACCCTATGGACTGTAGCCCACCAGGCTCCTCTGTCCATGGGATTTCCCAGGCAAGAATACTGCAGTGGGTTGCCATTTCCTTCTCCAGAGGATCTTCCCAACCCAGGAGTCAAACCCAGGTCTCCCACACTGCAGGCAGACTCTTTACCATCTGAGCCACCAGAAAATGAAATACCCATCTCATTACAGGCTACACCTATGCACTTTTCTTAAAGGTGACTGGAACAGTATAATGGCAGTTAATTAGATATCACTTCATCTGAAAAATGTCCCTGGGATTCTCCAGGCAAGAACATTGGAATGGGTTGCCATTTCCTTCTCCAGAAAAATAAATAGAATTCATTTAAGAATTATAGAGAAAATTGAATATAAGAGTTATGTTAAAATCTTCTTTACCAGGATTATTGTCACATGCTAGAAACTCTTATAGGCTTGATTTTTTCACTATAAATGTAGTTTCACAGCTAATGTCTGAAATTCCTCATGGGTCTAAAATTTGGGGGCATGACACATTTCTTTCCATGCAATGAGTCCATAAATTTTATACTCTGACCCCCCAAAATGGAAGAACAATTAAAACATAATGGAAAAAAATATATATTGCTTGCTTCCTTTCCTTATTATATAATTTGGGAAGCATACTGAATATGTCTCTGAGTAGAACCATCATTTATTTATGTTAAAATTTCCCTCAGCCTCTAATACCAATCAAACCATGAGGATATCTGGAACATTAGCTATCCTCCTACCCCTTAGTGTAAGTAAGTTATTAGTTTATTGTTTTTGGAACTCAACTGGACTGACGCAGGTAACTGTCTCTGAAAATGTAAAATAGGCATAAATATAAGCTTTAAAGTATATTGATTAAAATGAAGCCTAATAATAAAAGAAATATTTATTTTGAATTTTAATGTGTGTCCAGTCTAAGTAAAGTTTACTTACAAATTATCTGAATTGCTAAAAATAAACAGATAAATTTAAATTAAAATTAGCAACTTTATACACCCATCTTATAATGTATGATAACTGACAACATTTTATTTGCTAACTTTTTAAAGCAAGTTATAAGAAGAAAAAACCTTTTGTTATATCTATAGAAAGAATGAATGGGCTTCCCAGGTGGCTCAGTGGTAAAGCATCCACCTGCAATGCAAGAGATGCAGGTTTGATCCCCGGGTGGGGAAGATTCCATGGAGAAGGAAATGGAAACCCACTCCAGTATCTTGCCTAGTAAATCACATGGACAGAGGACTCTGGTAGGATACAGTCCACAGGGTTGTGAAAGAGTCAGACATGACTAAACAGCAACAATAGAAAGGATGAAAGAACGATAGGAGAGAGGAAAGGGAAGAGTGAGGATGGGAGGCAGCAGGCATTTTAGTGAATCAACTTTAGAAATTCTCACACAGCTTAACTGAATGGATAATTTAAGTTCTCAGGGCCTCAGTTTCATTATATTTGAAATGGAGAACCTAAGGAGTATTTATGTATTTTATGAAATTAAGTCTGTGAAGTATCTTTGGAAAAATAGCAGTGTACAAAAGGAAGGTGTTAAATTTTAACTTCTTGAGGTTGTACAAATGGAAAGCTCAGAACAGAAGACAGAAGTCATACTGACTTGCAATCATCTGAGCTAATGTGTGGACAACTCAAATCAATATTGCGGCTTTGTCTGCGTGCAGAATAACTTTAAAGGTGACTTGTAAAGGGAATTGTCAAAACTCCCTCAACTGGAGCAGGAAATGATGAATGCTAGTAATAGCTGTATAAAGGGAGCACATTCGATACCCTATTTAGTATAATACTCACTTTTTTCTTTGTGGTTTAAACTTATTAAGGTTTTAAATATCCTTTTTAACTACTCTAATAGGATCATTCAGAATATATTTTGCCACAGTTGAGAGATCTTTGACAATTCCCCCAGTCACATATCTTTAAAGGTTACCAGGCAGTTGCATTATAAACTCAAGACTTTAAAGATTTCTGCCTTTCTTACTATTTATCTCATTGAGAGGATCATTTATTTAAAGAAATCACACAATTGTATCGCCCTACACTGTGGTTAGGGCTTTTGGTATTTTAAAAGATTTTTTTTTTTAACATATGGGATATTTTGCTTAGGGAAAAATTGCATTTGTTAGCTTTTTTAAAAACATATTTTCAATATTGTCAAAACATTACAAAATCATTAGGGGACTCCCATGTTAAAGTCTTGTCAGACATTTCATTATAAACTTGCATTAGGATTCCAGCTATTTTAAATCACCATCAGCTTCAGCCAAGCACAATCTGTTAGTAAAGTTGAAATTTGTTTAGGGAGCATTGTAAATGAATTGCTAAAGTTGTATCTCAAAGGTGTCAAAATGAATTTGCTGATAGAGCTCTGTGAAATTAGAATGGAACCATAAATCAGGGAAGCTACTAATTTTCTAAGACTCAGTGACATACTGGGAATAATGTAGTTTGTGGTCAATTCTTTTTTTGTTACAAAGTACTCCAACAAAGCAAAACAAGAGGAAGTTAAATATAATCAAATTTGTCATCAAATCTACAAATGTACTTCAGCTTTCAATTATTTGTATGTTATCTAAAGAAAACGCATAAACTTTATCTTGCTTTCCATTTGAATGCATTCACTTCAGTTCAGTTGCTCAGTCCTGTCCAACCCTTTGCAGCCCAATGGACTTCAGCACACCAGGCTTCCCTGTCCATCACCAACTCCCAGAGCTTACTCAAACTCATGTCCATTGAGTTAGTGATGCCATCCAACCATCTCATTCTCTGTCGTCCCCTTCCCCTCCCACCTTCGATCTTTCCCAGCATCATGGTCTTTTCTAGTGAGTCAGTTCTTCACATCAGGTGGCCAAAGTATTAGAGTTTCAGCTTCAGAATCAGTCCTTCCAATGAATATTCAGGACTGATTTCTTTTAGGATGGACTGGTTGGATCTCCTTGCAGTCCAAGGGACTCTCAAGAGTCTTCTCCAACACCACAATTCAAAAGCATCAGTTCTTCGGTGCTCAACTTTCTTTATAGTCCAACTTTTATATCCATACCTGACTACCGGAAAAACCATAGCTTTGACTAGATGGACCTTTGTTGGCAAAATAATGTCTCTGCTTTTTAATATGCTGTCTCGGTAGACCATAGCTTTTCCTCCAAGGAGCAAGCATCTTTTAATGTCTGCAATCACCATCTACAGTGACTTTGGGCCCCAAAATATTAAGTCTCTATTTCCATTGTTTCCCCGTCTATTTGCCATGAAGTGATTGGACTAGATGCCATGATCTTAGTTTTCTGAATGTTGAGTTTTAAGCCGACTTTTTCAGTCTTCTCTTTCACTTTAATCAAGGTGCTTTTTAGTTCTTTGCTTTCTGCCATAAGGGTGGTATCATCTGCATATCTGAGGTTATTGATATTTCTGCCGGCAGTCTTGATTCCAGCTTGTCCTTCATCCAGCCCAGCATTTCGCTTGATGTACTCAAGAAGCAAATACTATTTAGGATCTATCTAAAGCTTTTGATATTTTGAAGTCGAGGGAAAATAACAATGGCAAACTATATGATAGCGCTTAAAGTTACATCCCATTTGGCAAGCAAGCCACTTGACAAGCCTAAAGTCAGTGTGTGGAAGGAGATATATATATATATATATATATTTTATAAGGGCTGCATAGACAGTTAGTAGGAAGGATCAATAAGTATTTTGAACAAAAAATGCAGCTACCACAAAATATGTTGATGCTTTTGATTTAGCTAATGAGTTGTATCTGACTCTGTTGCAACCCCATGGACTGTAGGCTCTGTCCATGGGATTTTCCAGGCCAGAATATTGGAGTGGGTAGCCATTTCCTTCTCCAAGGGGGTGTTTCTGACCCAGGGATCAAACCCATGTTTCCTACATTAGCAGGCAGGTACCACTGTGCCACCAAGGAAGCCCACCACAAGATATAGAAAGTTATCAATTTGCTGGTGAAATTGTAATGTTTTATCTCATAATGAAATGAAAAAGAGATTGAATGTTAATTTGTAGATTAAGATTATGGAAATTTCTTTTTCTCCCTACTGGATTAGCTTTTTATGTTGCTGACTTAAGTTAATTCAAAATGATATCAAAAGATTAATAACAATTTGTGTATTCTCAGCTCTCTTTAATTTATTTTGTTTGTTGTGATTTAATTACTAATTTGTATCCCCATCTTGGAGACCTTGTGCATTGTAGCATGCCAGGCTCCTCTATCCATGGGATTTCCCAGGCAAAATACTGGAGTGGTTTGCCATTTCCCTCTCTAGGGGATCTTCTTGATCCAGGGATTGAACCCACATCTCTTGCATTGGCAGGCAGGTTTTTTTTATTACCACTGAGCTACCAGGGAAGCCCTAATTTCTTTCAGTTCAGTTCAGTTGCTCAGTCATGTCCGATTCTTTGCAACCCCATGGACTGCAGCATGCCAGGCCTCCCTGTCCATCACCAACACCCAGAGTTTACTCAAACTCATGTCTACCGAGTCAGTGGTGTTATCCAACCATCTCATCCTCTGTCTTCCCCTTCTCCTCCTACGTTCAATCTTTCCCAGCATCGGGGGCTTTTCAAATGAGTTAGCTCTTCACATCAGGTGGCCAATTTATTGGAGCTTCAGCTTCAACATCAGTCCTTCCAATGAACATTCAGGACTGATTTCCTTTAGGATGGACTGGTTGTATCTCCTTGCATTCCAAGGGACTCTCAAAAGTCTTCTCCAATACCACAGTTCAAAAACATCAATTCTTAGGAGTTTAGCTTTCTTTATATTCCAACTCTCACATCCATACATGACTACTGGAAAAAACATAGCCTTAGCTTAATTTCTTTACAATTATGTAAAAACTCTTCAGAATAATGAATTTTTATGGACTTAAAAAATTATAAAAGGCATTTCAATAGTAAGACAGTTATTAGAAAAGCACTTTAATTTCAAGCTGGATATGTGTTCTAATTCTAATCTCAAATTCTTATAAAAGGATATATTATTAATTTAAAATGTAATGTTTGGACTGTAAATATATTAATATAAATTAGTAATTTATAAAGGCATTTCTATGTCATAAAAATGATGCCAGTTATGAATTATAAATTCAATTAATTGTGTAGGTATTTAGCATTTATGAGCTTCCCTGCTGCGCTTAGTGGTAAAGAATCTGCCTGCCAATGCAGGAGACCCAGGTTTGATCCCTGCATCGGAAAGATCCCCTGGAGAAGGAAGTAGCAACCCACTCCAGTATTCTTGCCTGGGAAATTCCATGGGCAGTGGAGCTTGGCAGGCTGCAGTCTATGCGGTCACAAAAGTGTCAGACATGACATAATAACTAAGGAGGCTATGTTTGTAAAATAAAGCAAAATAAAAACAGCGTGGTCAAGAGAAATAAGAGAGATTTCTGATCTAACAGCTCTACTTGAATTAATTTTAATTTCTGTGATGTCTAAAAACGTCTTAACTTCTCTTTCAGTTGTGTTGCTTGTAAAGAAGCTATGTTAAGGCTTTTTCAGGATTGCCTTGAAAGACACATGCTCAATAAAATGTTTAACGCACTGCCTCCTTCATTTTTATGTGTGTCCCAACAATAAAAGTAATTTTTTAATAAGGGTTATGGTGTGGGGAGTGTATTCCTGTGAAATTCACATAAAGTCTGTAAAGAAGCATAGCCCAAGGATATGAGGGCATGATTGAATTTATATTGGACACCTTTCAAGGAGAGTACAAAGGAGCATATTTTGTACCATCTCCCAAGAGGTAATACTGCTCAATATGAGTGTGAGATGAAGAGTGGGTAATAATACTTGAGCAGATGTGACAGCTGGACAAATGTGCAGCTCTTCTTTCCTCCAGTCAAGTTAAACAGTTACATTTATCATTTCTACATACTATGTATTTTTCAAAATAGCACATAAAAAACAACGTTCAAAATTGCAATTCAAAACCAAGTACCATTACATTATCCACAAATCTACTTATTTATATTAGCACCCAGAGTGTACAATGCATTATATTAGGAAATGGACTTCTAAATTCTGTTTACCTTTGATTACAATATACATTTTAAAAGATGGTGTAAAGATCTCTGTAGAACCTGCACCATTCTTATAGTCTACTCTTAATATCTTAAGAGTGTGTTTTTCTTTTTTTTTAATTGTGTCTTTTCATAAATTAGTAGTACTTCCACAATAGTAGGGCATTTCTCACAGGAAGTACAATGAAAAAATCCAAATGACAGACCTTTATGAACTATCAACAATGATGACTCCTTGTTTTAGGAAAGAGACATAAGAATCATAATATCATTTGGTTCATCTTTTCATTTAACTTTTGCAAGTATAGTAATCCAGTTATATTTTTTGACCCTCAGAACAAATGCATTGTCAAAGGTCTTCAAAATCTTTAAGCCTGCATAAAGTATTCAAAAAAAAGAAAATAATTCCAATGAAACAATAGAAATCCATTAATGTTTCTCAGTAAGAAAATAAAGTTTAAAGAGGCCACTTAATGTTAGTTCCCACCAGTGACTAATTTTACACTATTAACCATATCACAGTAAAAAAAAAGTACGTATAAAGACCTACCAATGGTGGTTAGAGTTGAGGGCAGAACTCAAATCTCGTAAATCTTAGTGCAGCCCAGTCCAAGCTCTGCAAATGATTTCATTATATGTGAAGTATAAGCAGATATCTATCATATACTTCAGTGATCTTTCTCCTCCACATGCTTTCACTGTTAATTAAGTTGTCAAGTTAAAGTCAACTGACTATATATTCTCTCTAAGTTATAAGGATATTGAACATTGTAGAGCTGAAAATCTTAATTAAGAAAAAATACCTTCACCTTTTCTAATGTGGTTCATTAATGTTCATTGAGTATATTTGTGTTTTAAAATTTTCTCTGGTAATTATTCCTTTTAATGAATAGTGACATGTTAATATTTTGTGAAGAGACAGACAGATAAAGAGCTCTTTCATTGATCTTGCAGGCAACACTCCTTTTGAAAATGACTATGCTGCTGCTGCTAAGATACATCAGTCGTTTCTGACTCTGTGCGACCCCATAGATGGCAGCCCAGCAGGCTCCTCTGTCCCTGGGATTCCCCAGGCAAGAAAATGACTATAGGAATATACAAAAGGCAATATCTGTTCTCTTGATTTTCTTCAAATTGGCAAGGCAAAATTCAACAATAAAATGCAAAGTTAAGCAGCAAAAAATTGAGGCAGTATTTTTTCTAAGAAATAAACTTGATTGGATCATACCCTTAGTCTTCTACTAACAAAATGTTGAGACATTCTTAAATACTTCATAAAACATTTCAGGAAGGCAAAAGACAGATATGTGAGATAGAATGGGGAAAAAATGAGAAAATATATGACAAATGGTACTTAAAATGTGTTTTGACACTTCATTTTTATAAAAATAATGTGCCTTTATGCCTTTTACTTAATGTTATAATTGAAATTTAAACTGACATTCACCCATCTGCTGCTTATAAAAGGCAGAGTCATCTGTCATTAATTTAAAGTTCTCAGGGTATTATTTAATTAGAGTTTTGAAATTAATACCAAGCAAGAAAAAAGTTCCCAGGGTTTTTCTAAAATTTCTACTAGAATGGCACAATTATGTATCTACATTTATTCTTAATTGTGAATAAAAATGTTATTTGACTCTCAAATATAAAATCAATATGCCACCAAAAGACATATATTCTGATTAATTTTTAAACAATAAGCATAACTATTTTCAACTATTAAAGTTTTCTTTTAATTTGCACTTGGGAATATGTTTTCTGAAAATTCAAAGAAACTAAGAACAGTTATCATATGCTGATGCTTCATTTAAGAATAATTTTATGTACTTCACTTTTATTTTGGCTCATGCTTTAATATTTATGTAAAAGTAAAACTGGATTCTATTTAGAGTTTAATTTAAAAATGTGTTTTCAATATGGAATTAAAATTTTCCTAAGTTGGTGATAGACAGGGAAACCTGGCATGCTGCAGTCCTTGGGGTCACAAACAGTCAGACAGAACTGAGCAACTGAACCGAAGTCCTGCCAGCCTGAGTATTTTAAAGTCAGAGTAACGGTTAAAGCTATGACAAACCAAGATAGGATATTAAAAAGCCAAGACATCACTTTGCCGACAAAGATCTGTCTAGTCAAAGCTATGGTTTTTCAGTAGCCATGTGTGGATGTGAGTTGGACCATTAAGAAGGCTGAGTGCCAAAGAATTGATGCCTTCAAATTGCAGTGCTGGATATGACCCTTGAGAGGCCTTTGGGCAGCAAGGAGATCCAGCCAGTCCATCCTAAAGGAGATCAACCCTGAATATTCACTGGAAGGACTGATGCTGAAGCTGAAGTTCCAATACTTTGACCACCTGATGTGGAGAGCCAACTCATTGGAAAGACCCAGATCCTAGGAAAGACTAAAGGCAGGAGAAGTGGAAGACAGAGGATGAAATAGTTAGATGGCATCACCAACTCGATGGATATGAGTTTGAGCAAACTCTGGAAGATAGTGAAGGACAGGGAAGAGTGGAGTGCTGCAATCCATGGCGTCACAAAGAGTCAAGCACAATTTAGTGACTGAACAACAACATATGGATAACCAACTCCTACAATTTACCATTGCAAATAGAGAACTCCAGTAGGATACTGGATTGAAATTGAAAGAGCTACAAGGAACAAGCTATACTTAGGGAGGAAGTTTTAGGAAAATCTAAGGACAACAGGGCTCTAGAGTGATTTAAAGTTTCTAACATCTATTGGTATAGCAGATATTGAGCTGAGCCCAAGCCCTTGACAGAGTAACATAAATCTCAAACTGAAAGCATATTTATTTTGGTTACTGTTACCAATTCATTATGTCCAGACTTCAATATTAATTATAAAGCACATTAAAAGTCAAGAGCAAGTACAGTTTAAAGGGGCAAAGCAAGGAGATATGATATGGATTTTGGAATTATCAGACAGGGAAGTTAAAATTACAATGACAATATGATAGATTTGTAACTTAAAACGTAGACACCATGCAGAACAGAAGGGTAGTATACATAAAGAGATAAAAATTCTTAAAAAGAATAAGAATGGAAACACTAGGAATCAAAAACATGTTCACAGAATTTTTTTTTTTTAATGTCTTTTATAGGCTCATCAGTGGATGAAATGGCTCTGGAAAGAATCAGTGAGCTTGAAGATATATCAGTAGAAACTAGCCAAAAAAATTAAAAAAAAAAAAAAATGGAGCCTCCATCTTTGGAATAGTAAGGAGAAGAAGTAAATGTGCAGAAAAAAATAATTAAAATAATAACTCACAGAATATTCCAAAGTTAATGGCAGACCCCAAGCCACAGACCCAAAAATCTCAGAAAACAATAAGCTGGGTAAATAAACAAAAGACAATAGGAAAATCTTGAGAGAGCCCAGATTATAAATGCACAATTTCAATAGAGGAAAATACATAAGAATTGATACAGAATTTTCATCAGAAATCATACAAGCAAGGAAGGAGTTGAGTGAAATATTTAAATATGGAATTAAAAAAATGAAAAATCCTGCCAACCAAAAATTCTTTATCTGCCAAAATTATACTTTAAAGTGAAGGAAAAAATATATATATTTTTTCAGACAAGGAAATCCAAAGAAGTTCATTACCACCAGACCTATCCTGGAATAAATGTTAAAAGTAGTTCTTCAGGGAGAAGGCTTTGCTCTGTGGCAAATAGAATATTTATTAATTATATTTCTTTATTGATTTTAGGTCTATTAATTTTTTCTTCTTGATGAAGTTTTAACTTTTGTTTTTAAAGGCATTTTTCCATTTTATATAATTTTTTACCAGAAAGCTCTTCAAAGGATTTCATTTTAATTCTTTAACTTCTGTACCATCAATAATAATGCCCTCTTTTCAGGCTTTATTTTGAAATTAGTGTAGTGTTTTTTTTAATTATTGTTTATTGGTCAGACTAGCAAAAAGATTATGAATATTTTTCATATTTTGGTTTTGTTAATTTCCTTTTTTGTTTTCCTGTTTTCTACATCAATGATATCTAATATAATTTGTATTTCTTTCCCTTTTATGTTTGATTTGAGTATAGGTTTATCTTCCTTTTCTACTTTATTAAGCTGGACACCTCAATCATTTTAGATCATTTTTATTTTTGTATATGTGTGCATATGTGTGAAGATATAAATTTCATTTAAGTACTTCTTTAGCTACAAAAGTTTCTTTAGCTACAGTCCATAAATTTGAATGTGTTTGTTTACTTTTTATTTAGCTAAAAATACTAATGTATTTTGTGAATTCTTTCTAACATGTGTTTTGATTAATTTCTCAATTTATGAATTTTTCCATATTCATTTTTGTTAATTTTGAATTTTATTTCATTTAAAAAATACATTTTATGTGATTTCAACTCTTTAAAGCAAATTATAACTTGCCTGAGTATATGGCTTATTTGGGGGAATGTTAGATATGAAATTGAAAACCATATGTATTGTGGCATTGTTGGGTGAAGTGTTCCTAAGAGTTTAGGTCAAATTGTTTGATGGAGTTCTTCAAGTTTCTCATATACTTGCTAATTTTTCCACCAGTTTTTGTATAAACTACTGAGAAGTATATTCAAACCTCCAACTAATAGTGTTGAGTTGTTTGCTTCTTGCTTAAATTTTGGTTTTGCGTCATATACATTGTGGATCTGTTGTTAGATGTGAATATGTTTACTTGTTTTATCTTTTTGACTAGTTGACCTGTGCAGAGTGATTATAAAATGTCCTTTTTCTTCTCTAATAGCACTCCTTTTACTGATTCTTTTGTCTTTTTTCTTTAGTTGGTGAATTTTTATAACTCTACCATCTAATTGACTAATTTTTAATCTTTGAACGTATTTTTAATAGTTTTATTAAAATCTTTCTCTGCTAAGACCTATAAGATCTGTAGTTCCTTCAGGGTGATTTCTATTGACTAATTTCTCCTGTATGTAAGCTATACTTTCTTGTTTCTTTGTGTATTTTGTAATTATTGGTCAAAAACTGAACATTTCTTAATAGAGCAACTCTGGACACAGATCTACCATCTTACAGATTGTCATTGTTGCTATTTGTAGTCTAGTGATTTGTCTGACTTAATTCTGGAGTAGATATCTATATAGAAGT
Organism: Neotragus moschatus; assembly: GCA_006410615.1. Lineage (NCBI taxonomy): Eukaryota > Metazoa > Chordata > Mammalia > Artiodactyla > Bovidae > Neotragus > Neotragus moschatus. The sequence goes on from SJYA01001723.1 coordinate 79,896, forward strand.
GTGTCATCGCTGCTCTTTCCTTTTTTTGGGGGGTGGGGTTCCATTTTTAAGGCTAGAATCCTCATAGTTGCACCTGGATTATCATAGCTTGGATTAAATCACCTGGATTAACCAGTGGTTGATTGGAACTGTTCTTGAAAAACTTACTCCAGCCAGTAAGCCTTCCAACTTTTGCTGATGGATATGCATGTATAGGTTGGAGGAGGCATTCAAGTTCTGGCAGATTAAGACTATGTCCCAACTTTTGCTTTTCTATGGCATTCTTATGTCACCTTTGTTCTTGTATAAGACCTCAAACCAGCTAGATATGTGTAGATGACTATGTTGTGATTAGGAGTAAAGCAGTACTTCTCAACATAATTAACAAATAGATAAAAATATGTGCTATGAAACAGTAAATATGAAAAAGCAATGAATGATCTTGACAAGTCATGACCGTTTACTGTTTGGTGTGATATTTTATTCATTTGATGGCTCAATAACACCAACACAGATTTTCAGTTATTAAGAACATATATGCTCTCATAACACCGTGTTCTTCTTCCCAGCACATATCACAGCTGGAAAGTTATACCTACTTAAGAAATTCTGTTTTATCTTGACCACTAGACTGTAAGCTCAATGAGGACAGAAACCATATTTGCTCTTGGCTCACTGTTTCTCTTCCAGAGCTTAACTTAGCTGAGAGACGCATAGTAGATATTTATTCAACAATTAATGAAAATTGTGTACAATGCTGAGTCTCAATTTCCAAATGAGAGAGGAGTGTGAGGTAAAGGCCGCCATACGTGCCTTACCAAGGCTCCCACAGCATGTAGTATTTTTGAGCATTCCAGTCCAGATCTCAGCTCTCAGCATCCACAGCTCTATGTGAATGTACTCTGTGGGCCCTGCTGTCGGCTCCACAAAGGAGAAGGCCTGAAGTGCTAGGCCTTCCCAGGAATGGCCTTCAGAGCATATATGAAAGGGCTGGAGTATAGATTTGTAAACTTGTTTGCCATTTGGTGGTCTAATTCTGAAGACTGTGTTCTCTACCCTGATAGCAGAACTCACAGCAGGATTAGACAACAGCTCCCACAGAGAGGACTTGTTCAATCACAGCATCGTTATTGGCTTCTGTTCCTTCCTATCTCAATTTCCTTGTTTCCTACTGGCATTTTCTGGGATCACATCCCAGAGAAACTACCTGTATTGGGATCCTTTCTTAAGACTAATTCTGAGAGAACTCAAATTAAATCAGACCAGTGCTTAGAACTGGCAAAAAGAAAGACTTTTTATAGAATGAGATTTATTGTAATCATCTTATTCTTGCCCAGGTGTTTTTGTTTGTGATAAAACTATTTTGTTAGTTATACTAATGAAAGTTTTATGATTTAGCATATATCATCAATTATTTTTACACTGATAGTAGAAAGCGGCAGTTCACATAGTCTTAGGAAAAAGTCTCTTCCAGATCCCTAGGCTTAAAATACACACTTAGGGTCTTGGTTTCATTAGCTTTTTCATGTAAACCTAACAAGTTACTGTGTCACTTATCTTTCTTTTCACTAGTTCATTCATCCAGTGATTGGCCCATTTATGCACCTATCCTTTGAAAAATGTTTTTTTGACCAATCAAGTTGGGTGAATATATATATTTTCCTACTAGTTCATAATGGCTCACTGCTGAGAGAAAAGTAGAAATTTTGCTAATTATATGCTAGAGAAGTTACATGTACCAGTGTTACTCCAGCCCCCAAATGGAAAAAAAAAAAATTGTATGTGAATGTGAATTTGCTCAGTAAAGATGCTTTATGTATCAACTTATCAGCATATTTCATTAAAATATGTTCTGTCTTTAAAACTACTATGGATTATAAAACGGCATGCTGAAAAACCAATCTCCCCAAAGCATGCCTAATCTTGTTTAAACATATAATGATAACTTTCCCCAAATCCAAAGTGTCTTATTTATCTAATAATTTAAAAGAGACCAAAAAATCTAAGTATTACCTTGTGAATATCTGAAACCTTCTGTAATAGAAATGAATAAACCAGTCTTGCCTTTAATGACAAAAGATTGTCCTCTTGATGGAGCTCAACTTTATGAATCATATCGTTTTTTCACTGAATTCAGTGAAGCCAAAACATTTCCATACTGGTATATCAAATTTACAAGTTTTACACATATAGTAGTCACATGACACACAAACTTCTTTGTTATCAAATGGATGTGTGAGTTAAGATAAATATCATCTGCACTCAATCCACAAAGGTTGTTACAGCTAAGTGAAATGTATGAAATGCATTTCAAACTTCTATTTGTCTCCATATCATTCATTCCATTGCACCAGCAGATTGTACTTTTTAAATGTATCTGGTTGGCTTTAGCTAATAGGGTACATCAAATGTACTTCAATTGAAGTACATTTGATGTACTCTCTTAGAATTGATAAGGGAGGTATACAGGACATTTAAAATATCATTGAAGGCATCTTTCAGAGGTATATTTCTGAAACTATCAGACATTCTTTTTTGCCTCCTGATTTCAAATTAAGAAAGTTAATTCATAATTAAAATAAATAAATTTATATTTTAAAAAAGAAAGTTAATTCATGAAGTACTTTAAAATGCTGTATTCTGTACATGTGAATCACTACACGTCACTAACAGTGATGAATATTGTTATTCTTTACGTTTTTAAAAAGACAACTAAAATGCCAGAAGGCAGATGTGAAAAAACTCAAATTGGGCTTTCACTAAATCTTATGGCTAAGTTTTTGTTTGTGTTCATAGTTTTGTTTTATTTTTAATAGATGAATGTTTATTCAAACTCTCAGAAGATTTAACGACAACTGATCTAGTATATTTTAATTATGAGAAACATATTTCTAAAATAAAATCATGAGAGTAAGTTTCATAGGTGCAGGATTTAGTGAAGTGTCACCTACCCAAAGACAGCTTTATCAAGTCCCGAGGAGATACTTTTTATGTTATCTTGTGTCAATTTGCATTTACATTTTTAAAGTAGTTTTGTCTTACACATGTGAAGTTGTCAATAGTTAAAATGAGGCCCGTCTACCAGAATGTCACACTATTTGTAAAGGGATAGCATACATCTTATAAGAGATTATTATCAAGTAAGAAAATAGTCAGGAACAGATGTGCAGAGATTTTCCATAACTGTCTGGAAGTTCCGATTGCTTCCTCAGAGAAGAAGAGATCAAATAGAAGTGGAGTGGTGGGGTCAAGAACAAAGAAAGCATCTGTTACTTACAAGTAAATGGATCTGGACTGGTTTCAGAATGTGTGGAGGGAAATAAAAAAGTGACAGGTAATGATTTTGGCTTCCCAAATGTCAGTGTTTGATGTGAGGTAGAATGGGAAGTCATTTCTTAAGAAGTGAAAGGGGAAACTAAAAATGTAAACAATTTTAGTGGCTTTTTAAGTTAATCCAAAGGGACAGAGAGGGAGAGAATTCGAGCATTTCTCCCAAGAAAACTAAGTACTACAACTAAGATAGCTGGCTGGCTGAGCACCCATTCTGAAGGCTGTCACTGGAAATGTGTATAATAATAATCAAAACAGTATATCCTACCTGGTGTTGAGCAGCCTAACCAGTGAAATCATCGTGGAAATAAGCCAGAGATTGTGGAAGAAAAGTGGATAAGCGTGTTGGTTCCTCAAAAAGATTCTTCTACTAAACTCATTTTTTATGTGCATCAGCCTCTTTAATGATTCTGTTGGAGAGGAGTAATAATCTTGATTTATTGATGAGAAAACTAAAACGCAAATGGTTGAAATAATTAGTCCAAAGTGAATTATATTTTAATGAGAGTTCTGTCTAACTCATAAATTCCTCCCTCTAGAATACTCTTTTATCTTTTCACCTTCAGTTATGTAGAATTTATATTTTTCTGTTACTGAACATAAAAAGATAAATGTGTGTGTGTTTGTGTGTGTATATATATATATATATATATATTTATGAAAGCCCATATATATGAAAATGCAAGTGTTTGTTAGTCATGTACAACTCTTTGTGACCCCAGGGGCTGAAGTCCCCCAGGCTAGTACATATGTGTGTATATATATATATATACATTGGGTGTGTGTGTGTATATATATACATTGGAGAAGGCAATGGTACCCTACTCCAGTACTCTTGCCTGGAAAATCCCATGGACGGAGGAGCGTGGTAGGCTGCAGTCCACGGGGTAGCGAAGAGTCGGACATGACTGAGAGATTTCACTTTCATTTTTCGCTTTCATGCATTGGAGAAGGAAATGGTAACCCACTCCAGTGTTCTTGCCTAAAGAATCCCAGGGATGGGGGAGCCTGGTGGGCTGCCATCTATGGGGTCACACAGGGTTGGACATGACTGAAGCAACTTAGCAGCATATATATAAATATATATGTATGTGTGTGTGTGTGTGTGTGTGTGTGTGTGTGTGTGTATAAATGGCTTCCCTGGTGGCTCAGACAGTAAAGAAAATCCACCTACACTGTGGATGGAGAATGGAATGGCTACCCACTCCAGTATTCTGGACTGGAGAATCTCATGGACAGAGGAGACTGGTGGGCTATATTCCATGGAGTTGCAGAGTCAGACACAACCGAGCAACTTTCACCTTACTTCGTATAGGTATATATACACTTTAAGTTTCAAGATATCACAGAATAAAAATATATGTATCTTAGCTATGTAAAACTTTTGCATGATTTAATAAAATCTCACCTACTAGTGCCCTAGGTGAAGTCTGCAGATCAGAAGCCTGGGAAACAATTTGCTGATGATCACATAATTCCAGGTGATAGGTTAGGGGATGAAAGGGCTCATGGATGAGTGAGCTAGCATTGGTACGTGCCTATTAAACTAGCTTTTCACAGAGTGTAAGGATGACTGCATCGTTCTAAGAGGAAAGCAGAGAGGACTGGCATGGGTATCCACAGCTTTTACGTGGCTGAGCTCCCTTGTGAATGATACTTTGAATGAAAAGCCAGGATGCATGGCCTTCTCGAGAAGTAAATCTGTAGCATGCAGTCCCCAACCATAATCATCTTATAGAGAATCTCAAGGGATAGTTGGTAGACAAGTGGATCTGAGTGGAATATCATTCAAAGGTGTAAACCAAGGAAACTGTTACTCTTGGGAAAGCCAACAAGGAGTAGGAGTCCCTATGAGGGAATTTATGCTTCTCTCTGGGGGAAAGTAAACCTGGAGTCTTGGAGTCCAATTGGTAGCAACACAAAGTAGCAAATGTAGACTACCCGAGCCTGGTGGAACAGCACACTCCAGGGCAGATCCAGACCCAAACACTAGGTTCTTACCGTTATGGATGAACTGAATATTGCAAAAACTATAATTTGAAGTGTCAGATTGTGGACTGGCTTTCAGAAATGCCCGAAAGCCTTCTGAGCTTTATCTATGTCGTTATATTACTTCACTTTTGCTAAGTGCATGTAAAACAGGCATTTCATAAATAAGGAATATGGTGATCATGTTATGTCATTTGAGTAGCACCTCTCCCAAGCCACATACCGTCGTTTAAATATCTATCATCAGAAGACCAAGATTCTTTTGTGTAAACATATCATCTTAATATCACTGCATTTTGAAATGCAAGTATTCTGTTTAGGTAATACCTATCAAAAGGTCAACCCAGATTTTTTTGACTGAGTATCCTGATGGGAAACTGCAGGTATTTCTTATGATTGTCTGCAAATGGAGAGGAGGGTAATCTGAAAGCTTAGGTCTGTTGTGGTGAGAGAGGCAGGCAGCCATCACATCCTCCATGGATATATGGTGATTGAAAACAAACCAGCAGACTTGAGCGCAGGCGGCTGCGGAGCCGGCTCACTTGAGCGCAGGCGGCTGCGGAGCCGGCTCACTTGAGCGCAGGCGGCTGCGGAGCCGGCTCACTTGAGCGCAGGCGGCTGCGGAGCCGGCTCACTTGAGCGCAGGCGGCTGCGGAGCCGGCTCACTTGAGCGCNAGGGGATGACAGAGGATGAGATGGCTGGATGGCATCACCAGCTTGATGGACGTGAGTTTGAGTGAACTCCGAGAGTTGGTGATGGACAGGGAGGCCTGGAGTGCTGCAATTCATGGGGTTGCAAAGAGACACAATGGAGCGACTGAACTGAACTGAGAAGAATTAAAGAAAAAAACATGGAGAGACAAAGAACATAATTGCTGAAATTAAAAATACTCTGTAAGGAATCATTAACACAATAACTGAAACAGAAAAATGAACCAGTGAGCTGGAAGATAAAATGGTGGAAATAACTTCTGAAGAGCTGAATAAAGTAAAAAGCACGAAAAGAACTGAGAATAGTCTCAGAGACCTCTGGGACAATATCAGATGCACCAGCATTCAAATTATAGGGGTCCTAGAAGAAGTGGAGAAGGAAATGGCAACCCACTCCAATATTCTTCCTGGAGAATCACAGGGACAGAGGACCCTGGCAGGCTGCTGTCTATGGGGTTGCACAGAGTCTGACATGACTGAAGCCACTTAGCAGCAGCAGAAGAAGAGAAAAAGAAAGGGTATAATAAAAATTTTAAAGAGATTATAGTTGAAAATTTCTCCAACGTGGAAAAGGAAATAGTCAAATCCAAGAGGCTCAAAGAGTCCCATACANCTGGCAGGCTGCTGTCTATGGGGTTGCACAGAGTCTGACATGACTGAAGCCACTTAGCAGCAGCAGAAGAAGAGAAAAAGAAAGGGTATAATAAAAATTTTAAAGAGATTATAGTTGAAAATTTCTCCAACGTGGAAAAGGAAATAGTCAAATCCAAGAGGCTCAAAGAGTCCCATACAGGATAAACCCAAGGAGAAACATGCCAAGACACATGCTAATCAAACTAACAAAGACTAAACACAAAGAAAATTAAAAGCAGCAAGGGAAAAGCAACAAGTAGCATATAAGGGAAACCCCATATGTTTAACAGCTGATCTTTCAGCAGAAACTCTGCAGGCCAGAAGGGAATGACAGGATATATTTAAAATACTGAAAGAGAAAAATCTACAACCAAGATTACTGTACCCAGGAAGGATCTCATTCAGAATTGATGGAGAAATAAAAAGCTTTTCGGACAAGCAAAAGTTAAGAGAATTCGGTACCACCAAGCCAGCTTCACAACAAATATTAAAGGGACTTATATAGTCAAGAAATACAAGAGAAGAAAAAAGATCTACAAATTCAACCCCAAACAATTAAGAAATGGCAATAGGAACATATATATCAATAATTACTTTAAATGTAAATGGATAAAGTGCTCCAACCAAAAGACACAGACTGGCTGAATGGATACCAAAACAAGACCCATATGTATGCTGCCTACAAGAAACCCACTTCAGACCTAAAGACATGTATAGAGTGAAAGTGAGAGGATGGAAAAATTGTTCCTTGAAAATGGAAAACAAAAGAAAGCTGGAGTAGCAATCCTCATATCAGACAAAATAGACCTTAAAGTTAAGAAGATTACAGGAGAGAAGGAAGGACACTATATAATGATCAAGTGGTCAATCCTAAGGAAGGCATAACAATTATAAATATCTGCGCACCCAACATAGGAGCACCTCAATGCATAAGACAAACTCTAACAGACATAAAAGGAGAAATTGACAGTAACACAGTAATAGTAGGAGACTTTAACACCCCACTCACACCAATGGACAGATCATCAAAACAAAAAATAAGGAAACACATCTTAAATGATGCACTAGGTGAGATGGATCTCATCGATATCTTCAGGACAGTCCATCCAAATGCAGAAGAATATCTTCTTCTCAAGTGCACAAGGAACATTCTATAGGATAGACCACATCTTGGGTCAAACCTCAGTAAATTTAAGAATACTGAAAATCATATCAAGCATCTTCTCTGACCACAGTGCTATGAGACTATAGATATCAATTACAAGAAAAACTGTAAGAAACACAAACACATAGAGATTAAATAATACATTTCAAAATAACCAACTGGTTACTGAAGAAATCAAAAGGGAAATCAGAAAACTAGAAACAAATGATAATGAAAACACAACAACGCAAAACCTATGGGATGCAGCAAAAACAGTTCTAAGAGGGAGGTTTGTAGCAAGATAATCCTACCTCAGGAAACAAGGAGCACAATGAATAGACAGCTTTACACCTAAAATAACTGGAAAAAGAAGAACAAAAAAAACCCAACATCAGTAAAAGGAAAGAAAAAGATATGAGCAGAAATAAATTAAAAGTAAAGATTAATAAAACTAAAAGCTGGTTCTTTGAGAAGATAAAATTGACAAACCTTTGGTCAGACACATCAAAAAAAAAAGAAATCAACAAAATTAGAACTGAAGAAGAGGTTACAAGAGACAATGCAGAAATAAAAAGGATTATAAGAGACTATTATGAGCAACTATATGGCAGTAAAATAGATAACCTAGAAGAAATGGACAGATTCTTAGAAAAGTTCAATCTTCTAAGACTGAACCAGGAAGAAACAGAAATTATGAACAATCCAGTTACAAGCACTGAAATTGAAGCTGTGATCAAAAATCTCCAGATGGCTTCACAGGAGAATTCTATCAAACATTTAGAAAAGAACTAATGCCTATCCTTCTAAAACTCTTTTGAAAAACTGCAGAGGAAGGAACACTTCCAAACTCATTCTATACCAAAACCAGACAAAGACAACACACAAAAAAGAGAACTACAGGCCAATATCACTGATGAACATAGATGCAAAAATCCTCAACAAAATTTTAGCAAACAATTCAGCAACACATCAAAAAGCTCATACACCATGATAAGTTGGCTTTATTCTAGGGATGCAAGGATTCTTCAATATATGCAAATCAATGTGACACACCATATTAACAAAAGATAAAAAGCATATGATCATCTCAATAGATGCAAAAAAAGCCTTTGACAAAATTGAACACCCATTTATGATTCAGTCAGTCCAGTCGCTCAGTCATGTCCAACTCTTTGCGACCCCATGAATTGCAGCATGCCAGGCCTCCCTGTCCATCACCAACTGCCACAGTTCACTCAAACTCACGTCCATCAAGTCTGTGATGCCATTCAGTCATCTCATCCACTGTCTTCCCCTTTTCCTCCTGCCCTCAATCCCTCCCAGCATCAGAGTCTTTTCCAATGAGTCAACTCTTCACATCAGGTGGCCAAAATACTGGAGTTTCAGCTTTGGCATCATTCCTTCCAAAGTACAACCAGGGCTGATCTTCTTTAGAATGGACTGGTTGGATCTCCTTGCAGCCCAAGGGACTCTCAAGTCTTCTCCAACACCACAGTTCAAAAGCATCAATTCTTTGGCACTCAGCTTTCTTCACAGTCCAACTCTCATATCCCTACATGACCACTGGAAAAACCATAGCCTTGACTAGACGGATCTTTGTTGGCAAAGTAATGTCTCTGCTTTTCAATATGCTCTCTAGGTTGGTCATAACTTTTCTTCCAAGGAGTAAGTGTCTTTTAATTTCATGGCTGCAGTCACCATCTGCAGTGATTTTGGAGCCCAGTAAAATAAAGTCTGACACTGTTTCCACTGTTTCCTCAGCTATTTCCCATGAAGTGATGGGACCAGATGCCATGATCTTCGTTTCTTGAATGTTGAGCTTTAAGACAATCTTTTCACTCTCCTCTTTCACTTTCATCAAGAGGCTTTTTAGTTCTTCTTCACTTTTGCCATAAAGGTGGTATCGTCTGCATATCTGAGGTTATTGATATTTTTCCTGGCAATCTTGATTCCAGCTTGTGCTTCTTCCAGCCCAGCGTTTCTCATAATGTACTCTGCATATAAGTTAAATAAGCAGGGTGACAANTACATCATGAGAAATGCTGGACTGGAAGAAACACAAGCTGGAATCAAGATTGCTGGGAGAAATATCAATCACCTCAGATATGCAGATGACACCACCCTTATGGCAGAAAGTGAAGAGGAACTAAAAAGCCTCTTGATGAAAGTGAAAGTGGAGAGTGAAAAAGTTGGCTTAAAGCTCAACATTCAGAAAATAAAGTCTGACACTGTTTCCACTGTTTCTCCATCTATTTCCCATGAAGTGATGGGACCAGATGCCATGATCTTCGTTTCTTGAATGTTGAGCTTTAAGACAACCTTTTCACTCTCCTCTTTCACTTTCATCAAGAGGCTTTTTAGTTCTTCTTCACTTTTGCCATAAAGGTGGTATCGTCTGCATATCTGAGGTTATTGATATTTTTCCTGGCAATCTTGATTCCAGCTTGTGCTTCTTCCAGCCCAGCGTTTCTCATAATGTACTCTGCATATAAGTTAAATAAGCAGGGTGACAATATACAGCCTTGACGTACTCCTTTTCCTGTTTGGAACCAGTCTGTTGTTCCATGTCCAGTTCTAACTGTTGCTTCCTGACCTGCATACAGATTTCTCAAGAGGCAGGTCAGGTGGTCTGGTATTCCCATCTCTCTCTGAATTTTCCACAGTTTCTTGTGATCCACACAATCAAAGGCTTGGCATAGTCAATAAAGCAGAAATAGATGATTTTCTGGAACTCTCTTACTTTTTCCATGATCCATCAGATGTTGGCAATTTGATCTCTGGCTCCTCTGCCTTTTCTAAATCCAGCTTGAACATCTGGAAGTTCACCATATATGTATTGCTGAAGCCTGGCTTGGAGAATTTTGAGCATTACTTTACTAGTGTGTGAGATGCGTGCAATTGTGCGGTAGTTTGAGCATTCTTTGGCATTGCCTTTCTTTGGAATTTGAATTAAAACTGACCTTTTCCAGTCCTGTGGCCACTGCTGAGTTTTCCAAATTTGCTGGTGGTGAAAAAGTGAAAGCATTCCCCCTAAGATCAGGAACAATACAAGTGTGTCCACTTACCCCACTATTATTCAACATTGTTCTGGAAGTCCTAACTACGGCAATCAGAGAAGAAAAAGAAATAAAAGGAATCCAGATCAGAAAAGAAGAAGTAAATCTCTCACTGTTTGCAGATGACATAATACTGTACATAGAAAACCCTAAAGATAGTATCAGAAAATCTAGAGCTAACCAGTGAATTTACCAGAGGTGCAAGATACAAAATCAATACACAGAAATCACTTGCATTTCTAGATACTAACAATGAAAATCCAGAAAGAGAAATTAAGGAATCAATCTCATTAACCATTGCAACAAAAAGAATTAAATATCTAGGAAAAAACTTACCTAAGGAGAACTGTACACAGAAAATTATAAGACACTAATGAAAAAAATCAAGATGACATAAACAGATGGAGAGATATTCCATGTTCCTGGGTAGGAAGAATCAATATTGTGAAAATGACTATATTATCAAATGCAATCCAGAGATTCAATGTTAACCCTATCAAATTACCAATGACATTTTTCATAGAACTAGAACAAAAAATTTCACAATTCATATGGAAACACAAAAGACCCCGAATAACCAAAGCAGTCTTGAGAAAGAAGAATGGAGCTGGAGGAATCAACTTTCTGACTTCAGATTATACTACAAAGCTGTAGTCATCAAGAGAGTATGGTACTGGCACAAAAACAGAAATATAGACTGATGGAACAAGATAGAAAGCCCAGAAATAAACCCATGCACCTATGGGTACCTTATTTTTGACAAAGGAGGCAAGAATATACAATGGGGCAAAGACATCCTCTTCAGTAGTGGTTCTGGGAAAACTGGAAAGCTACATGTGAAAGAATGAAATTAGAACACTTTCTAACACCATACACAAAGATAAACTCAAAATGGATTAAAGACCTAAATGTAAGACCAGAAACGATAAAACTCTTAAAGGAAAACATAGAACACTCGATTACATAAATCAAAGCAAGATCCTCTATGACCCACCTCCTAGAGTAATGGAAATAAAAACAAAAGTAAACAAGTCGGACCCAATTAAACTTAAAAACTTTTGCACAGCAAAGGAAACTATAAGCAAGGTGAAAAGAGAACCTGCAGAATGGGAGAAAACAATAGTAAATGAAACAACTGACAAAGGATTTGTTTCCAAAATATACAAGCAGCTCATACAACTCAATACCAGAGAAACAACCCCATCAAAAAGTGGGAAAAAGACCTAAACAGACATTTCTCCAAAGACATATGCTGGCTAACAAATATGAAAAGAAGCTCAGCATTGCTCATTATTAGAGAAATGCACATCAAGACTACAATGAGATATCACCACACACTGGTCTGAATGGCCATCATCAAAAAGTCCCCAGACAGTAAGTGCTGAAGAGAGTGAGTATAAAGGGAATGCTCTTGCACTGTTGGTGGGAATGTAAATTGATACAGCCACCATGGAAGACAGTATGGAGATGCCTTAGAAAACCAGGAATAAAACCACCATA